>PVLC010011127.1:0-48149 GCA_004027655.1 Graphiurus murinus
ATCTCGGTCTTACTCTAAATGGCACACTATGTCACTGAAATTAGACATCAACATCTAGAAAGCTTCTGCTTTCAGAGTCCTCTTTAAGACAAAAGGCATAATTGATAAAGACTGTGTGCTGAAAGGTCTGAAACTTTGTGCTCTATTTCAGAGAAAAGCCAGGCATAGCCCACCTTCATTTGATGGAATTTTGTCTCTGATTTGGTAGTTCTCTAGAGTAAAATAATGAGAAACTGT
Organism: Graphiurus murinus; assembly: GCA_004027655.1. NCBI lineage: Eukaryota > Metazoa > Chordata > Mammalia > Rodentia > Gliridae > Graphiurus > Graphiurus murinus. The sequence goes on from PVLC010011127.1 coordinate 238, forward strand.
GAATCTGGCCTTGTAAACAAAAATATATAGTATTAGAGCGATGTTTTATGAAGATGGCATGTATATTTATTGGGATGTTTCTCATCCCCTAGGATAATAGGAAACCATTAACTCTAATTTCCATAGGAAATGAGGTGATTATAGTGACTGGGTCAGATATTAGAGTAGTAGTAAGGATTCTGTTGATCTCTATGAGAAGCCAAATACTGAGCTTTACAAACCATTCATCTGATATGCTATGTGAGGGTAAAGGGGAGGTCTGGAACTGATGACTAATTTGTGCAACTGGCCAATTAAAAGTATTACTTTTATAATAAAAAAAGAGAGGGAGAGAGAAGGAAATAGCCTGCAGGTGCGAAGGAGCTTGTCAGAGAAGTGGCACCTCTAAGGCACCCTTCTCTGTCCAGGATGACAAGGAAAGCATGGGGTGGTACGTTCTGGGCCCTGACCATTTGTCTGAGTTCTTGCTCCGGCTTTGCCCTGAGGCTAGGGCTCTCTGAACTGGACTGCTCCTGGTGCTTGATTTGGATGCTGTGGCTCAGGCTCTTCTGCATATGCATGACTGTGCCTTGAAGCAGCTGTGGTTTCCATTGCAGTTGAGCTGATGTCACACAGAGATAACAACATGGCCATCTCTAGAGTCCTTGCAAAGTTTATAAATATAAACTTCTGAAGCATGCAACTTTTATTATCCTTCTCAAATGGCTCCTTTCATGGAAAAACTAAATTGGCAAAAGTTTAATTTGTTCTCTTTAAGCTGTTTTGCATTCTGAAACATTCTTTACTTTTCTTCTCTCTCTGTCTCTCTGTCTCTGTCTCTCTCTGTCTCTCTCTCTCTCTCTCTCTCTCTCTCTCTCTCTCTCTCTCTCATAAGGCCTGGCCATCTATCAGGGTTAGCACTTTGAGCCTCAGGGCTACTGAGGAAAGAAAAAGACCTCAAGGACTGCAGAAGTTGTCCTGCTCCAGGCACCATGGGCCACAAGGTTTGGTGGAGAATCATGGCTTCCTGGCCTTGGACTCCTGACCTGCACTCACTGCCAGGCCCATGGCCTGCTATTTTTGGACCTGCCCATACACTCTGTCTCTTGCACTAACCCCTGTTCAGTACAGGTTTCTTGTTCTGCTGCTGAGCTCATTGAGGTCTTGCCCTGGCTGCACTTAACTCCATTTTCCACATGGCGGGCTAAATTCTACCATCACGCCCTCTTAGCATGCACGACTGGCCTATTACTAGTTTGGATTACAATTACTTGTGACTTATCATACAGTATTCTATTTGCTAGAACCGGAGGGGGTCTCCATTTTTCTCTCTACTAGTAGCTTTTTCTTCTCAAATCATGGAGAGTGGTTGAAGTGGTTGTAGAGAATATTGGAGAGAGAATGCTGGATTTGGTTTCCTGGTCTTAGTGGTCCTGGAACAAACTTCTTAGATAAGGTTTAGCTACTGAAAGAATTGTCTTTTTACTCCATGAAGATCTCATAAGTGTCCTATACTAGGTTTAACTTACAAATGAGTGTTTATTGGCTTTTTCTACTGTGAAATGAGTAAAGGTTGGTACAAATCAATTCTACCTCCGAGCTACACCCCCAGCCCTATTTTTATTCTTTATTTTGAAACAGGGTTTCACTAAGTTGCAGAGGGCCTTACTAAGTAGCTGAGGCTGGCCATGAACCTGTGATCCTCCTGTCTCAGCCTCCCAACTACTGGAATTACAAGCATGCGTCACCATGCCTATCTCCAAGTCAAGTGATTCTGAAGAAATAAATTAATAAACCAATGGAAAAGCACTTTATATTAAGCACAGAAATGTTATACTATTAAAGCTACAGTTGAGTATGTAGGTCATACTGTATGCCCTTTATGTTAAATCTTATAAATCAAAAACATAATTGAATCTAATGAGTATTGGCTGAAAATTTTCCTTTACTTTTTATGCAAATTATTTGCTATGTGAGAAAGTATGAAAATAGATCAATCTCTCCACTGTAGTGGTTAAGAGCATGGTGACAGCAGTTGAAGCCCTGGGTCCTGAACCTGGCTCTGTCACTTACTAGCCACAGACCTTGGATAAATGTCCTCATCTGGAAAGTGGAAATGATAGCCATACTGACCTCAGAGGGCAGCTGGGAGTTTTAAATAAATTAATATATGTAAAGTGCTTAGTTCTGTGCCTTGCATATAGTAATTACTTAATAAATATCAACTAGCATCATCATCATTATTACATACTAGAAGAAAAAGAAAAGAGAGGAGAAACTTAGAAACTTTGAAAATGACTTTTAAAAGTAATGGGAAGGCTTCAAGAAAGTAAGAAGAGAAAAACGATCAAGTAAGGTAGAAGAAAAATATGTATTTCTATTTGCTTTTTAAGAATCCACAAGTAGTTTCAATCTTTGAAGTGGTCTACCTTGGCCAAGCCTAGAGCACTAACTCTCGTCTTCACTGAGTGTCTCACTCTCTGAAGACTGCAATTACTATGAAGTTGGTATTAAACCAATCAAAGATGCTTGACCTGCCAGTCATTTGTTGCTTTTCAATGTCATCTTTTTAAAATTAAAAAAAAGCCCCTTAATTTCTGGTAACCTAATATGTGTACAGTGCTCTGGATAGTCTATTAAACCAGGGCAGTCACAACCCTAAAATTTCAAGCATTCTCAGACATCAGTGGCCTCAGCCAGCCCAGGCAGTAGCTGAAAGGTAGAGGAGGGACAGAAAGAGAAAGAAAAGAATGCTTTATAATAGTGGGCCATTATTTCCTTTGTCATATTTTGGTTTCTTTAAAATTGTTCAGCTTGCATTTAAGTCCCCTAGAGCCACAAAAATTATGTTGAACAATAGCAGGGATTTGTGAAAAGATTCCTTAGATAACATTTGAAATACACAAGCAGCCCTTGAACCTTTTTGCATCCAGTAACATCTGACAGGCTTTGTGAGCGGCAGCCACCTGCAAGAGTGCTAAAATAGATGCTTTCATAAAACAGAGCATTCTCAGAATTGATGTGTTAATATCATTCTCTTAATTACTTGACATCTGACCTAAGGAGCTGTGGCAAGACGATTCTGGCCAAAGGAAAAGGGACAGTTGAGGCTGTCATTCATATATTTTTGGCCACATGAAAGAAAAGAAAAAAAGGACAGCCACTGAGAAGAAAGAAAAAAAAAACAACATTTTATGGTATCAGTTAGGCAGATTGTCTACCCAGCTGAAGTTCACTAAATAATTACTTAATCTACCACTTCATTTTTCCTATCTATATCAGCTTAGATTCCCAACAATACAAAGAGTTTACTTATCATTTGAGAGTGAAGGGAAGGGGGTAGTTGGGCTAAAAAGAGTGTGGAATCCTTAAAGGAAAATTTAGTATATTATAGTGAGTTTGTTTATGGCGACTTCTCAAAGCAAGAACTAAAACATATAGAAATAAATATTGGTTAAAAAACACATTTAGAAGCCTGGGGGAGGGGGGACTCCAAATAATGGAAACTCCATTAAAAGATAGAAATTATAGGTCTGAAATTCAAGTTAAATCAGTAACTTCTACTAATCAAACCAAGGCCCCCTGAGCGGGTCATATCCCAGCTGCTTACTTGGAGCCCAAGGCAAGGTTTTCTTTCCTATTTGTCTCCCCCCCCCCCCAAACTGTCAACACTGCAAAGCCAATACAGCTGTGGGGAAGGCAGCTGTGTGATATTCTGCCTCCCACTTTGTCAGCCAAATTGTCGGCTCAGTTTTTCTTTATTACTGGTAGTAACGGGATAGAATGCTCCAGGCTGAGGCCTGGTTTATGTCAGTTAACTCTGTGTTTATCAAGGATCTCTCCCTTCAGTACTTCTCTGTTCATCTTTCACTCCCCCCATACTCTTTTAGTCATTTTTCTCTTTTTCTTCATCTTCTTTTTTTAAATGATAGAAAGATCATACTCATGAGACAGTTCTGATTCCTCATAATGTCCTCAATACATAGACATAAGCACAATCATGCACCTCACATCTCCCCTTCCCTGCCCTCCTTTCCTCCCTCCTCCTGCCTCTTCTTTCTTCTTTTTTGATGGCTATATAATACCCCTCTATGGAACAATCACACTTAGCTATTTCACATTAGTCATTTCATACTTAGCCAAAAACAACCACATGATGAACATCTGTACATACATCTTCATCTTCCTTTCTGATTATTTTTATCAGGATGCCTACAAATGGCATCACTGGCTAAAAAGTTATGAGCTGTCAAAAGGTTTTTGACGCATAGTTCCAAATTGCTTTTCTTTCTTCGCCTATGAGTATATGAGACTCTAAGCCTTTTTCAGTACATGGCACATGGGAGAGCCATGCGTTTTCTTTCTTCTCTTGGTGTAACTTGGGGACCACGTCACACCTCACAGCTGTGTTTCCCAACTGTGCCTGACACGGCCATCACCCGGGTGCTGGTTAAAATTAGGATCCCTGGTCTGTGATGGGGGCTGGGAGTTCAGAGCATAGCACTCTTCAGGATTGCTGGTGGCAGAGAAGCAGGAGGGGCGCCCTCGAAGGTCGGGCTGCGTGATGTGGGGAAAGGAAGAGGAAACAGTATAGGATGCTCAAGCTTGCGCCTCTGAGTCACAAACTTTGAATGAAATGTGGAATAGCGTCTGTTTCAGGAATCTGTCTATCTGGAAGGGGAAGATGTGTGGTGAGGAGAGAGAGGACATTGAAGGCAGGCATTCCAGAAGGGAAAGATCAGCAGAAGCCCAGCAGATAGGAAGGCTTCCCAGAGGAGCTGAGCCACACTTGCTGACAGGTTGCTTGAGGATTATTTCAAATCTCTCCAGTTAAACTGCTAATTCTTATTTTGCACAAAGGTGTTATGTGTATGTTTGTGTACATGTGTATAAGCATACCAATACATTCATAGGCATTGCCCTAAAGACTCATATATATTAACTATGATTCATTAGATAAGAAACACATGGATTCTTTCCTATAAAACCTTAAAGCATTGTAGATAATTATAAAATTATCTTTAACCATCATCACCCAACACACAGCTGCTATTCCCTGACGTAACTGTTATCAGCTTGGTGTAAATGCTTCCATAGTTTTTTCTAGACACTTATATCCATATCTATGCCTGTATAAAACACATGTAATAGTTGTTAAGTGTGTCCACATTTGATATAAGTGATATCGTACTGTGTGCATGGCTTTGCAACTTGCTGGGAGTTGGGGGGATGAATTTTGGCCCATTATTTGTTTTATTGCAGATAAATCTAAAATCTTTGTCACCCCAATTCTAGTGTACTCTTCCTCCAGAGGTGAGTTCTGTCATTGTTTTGGAGGGCATCTTTGGTAACAGTTTTTTGGTTTTGTTTTGTTTTTGTTTTTTGCTTTCTCTGTATCTCCATTAGTTCTCCAACATCTAACTGCAGTCATAAAGTCTTAAAACCCAAAGGGCTTTATACGGTCTATATGGTTCAGGCTCCGTACTCTACAGATGCAGAAATAGATTAAATGCCTGATCTCGGGTCATACCCATTCTCTTAGCTAGATGTGTTCCTTTCCTTACCCATCTGTGTTAGCCAGCAACTTCTACTCAAATGGCTTTACTCAAAAGCATCCTTGGTAGCAACTTCATTCACAAAGAGTCTGTGACATTCTGTCTTTTGCCAAGATGTAGGCTTTGGGGAGGAAATGAATTAGACACGCGTGTCAACGATGATCCATGGAAGGAGCCACACTTCCTGTTAGCTTAAGCAACTAAGAGCACCAGGGTGAAGATAACCCTTCGATGTGACCTCCTGATATCACAGGTGAGGTGAGACCCTGCTTCCAACTCCCTGGGTCCCTTGGTTGAGTAAGGTTTTCATTTTGAGGCTGACAGTTGGAAGGTCAGCTGCCACCTTTTGGCTTTCTAATGATGTCAGAGGCAGAAAGAGCACAGCTTGACTCTTGAAATTCAGGTTCAGTCCATTTCAAGGATAAGCAGAAAGAAAAAAAGAAAGAAAAGAAAAGAAAAGAAAAACCCCTTTGGCTCACAAAGTAAGAATCTTTGAAATGAAAGTTGTGCAGAGAGTAAATATGGAGCCTCACAATGGCATCGCCAGAGCCCCGTTTCAGAACACAAGGGCACTTCCTCTCTGTAGCAGAAAGCCAAGAGATGTCATGTTCCTTAATTAAAACATGTCTCAAGAGTCAGTGGGAGGCTCCTGCACAGCCCCTACCTGAAGATGCCGATTTACAGAAAAATTCCAGCCGTGGGATTCATACCGGGGACATGCTGGCAATTGTGAGTTTCTTTTAAAATCGGTCTCTATCTGTCATACCTATGTAGTTACAAAATCAAAGGGGATAATAAAGTTCAATTGTATATTCACAGTTTGATATTTCTATTGACAGGTCTTACACAAAAAAACACCATTTCAGGAAACTCTGATTCTGTGTCCTTCTATGAAAGGCTCTGAAAGGCTCTCCTGGGTTGCAAATCCCCACCCAACAATCCCTCTAAATCTCAATCTATGAAGTGGCCCCATCAAGGTTCAAAGGTGTCAAATTGGGCCTCCTCTCCCCAGGTTCTGTTTGTGATTTTGAAATACCCCTCTGATGGTGAGGGAAAAAGAAAACCACCCAGACCAAACCACAACTGAGTTAAAATCCAGCTCCCGAGTAGAGAAGAGCAGTTAACCCAACCATTCCCATGCCACAGAGGGCAAATCAGAGATGCTGCTGGACGAGAGGTCTGGGTGAGACCAGAAACGACCCTTCTCTCTGCCATACTGCCCCCTCCCCATCCATAAAGAGTGCCTACCAACTCTGAAGAGTTCTCGCATTTTAAAAACATCGCTATATTTCGCCACTGCGGGAATATTCTTCAGGGCCACTAGAAAACCAACATGCAGGTGCCTCTAATTTTTGGAGATTTTTTCTTGGAAAATAGGAGTGGGTGTTTGACTGGATTCAAAACCAGCAAGTCTGTTCTTGCAGTAGTGTATGGGACTAGGCTTACGCAAGAGCGGAGCACATCTGAATGCAAAAATTAAATGGAGGAATTGGGAGGGGGGGGAGAACAGGTGCTCTTTTATAAAGGCTAAATTCCATATTTACCAAACTGATTTGCATGAGGCATGTTTTCAATGAAAATATTGCTACTCATTTTGCTGCATTTATGCAACAGAAACATAAGGACAGAGCAGAAGAGGGGCGTGGTTCCCAAGCTGTCTCCCTGCACCGACCCTTCAGCCGACAGTTAAGTGGCACATTTAGATTAGCTCTTAGAACTTCTGGCTCCCCACAGGCAAGACAGCAGGACTTTGGGGGTTACTGTGACCCTATGATACAGCCTCTGGGTCAAGAGATTGATGAAAATCTAGAAGGGATGGTAAGAAGTCACTTGTTCTGTGACTAGCACCAATATAGAACACCTAAAATATCTTGAGAATAGAATTCTATTGTAACTACCAAGAATGTCTTCCTCCCATCTAAACCTTTTACTTCTGCTTTATTTTCTTGTAAATACACAATGAAAACATGCTGTCGCCTTACATACATTATCTCATTTCTATTCTTAAATCAACTCTATGATCAAGGTTTTATCATGTCCCTGTTTTATAGATAAAGAAAGGGAGGCAGAGAGAGAGAAAGAGATGAAGAAACTAGCCCTGCATCACCCAGATGATACATGTAGATCAAACTCCACACCCAGGCTTCTCACTCCAGAGGCTATGTTTACTTCGTCACCACGAGATGCTACCTGGAAGTCTCAATGGCCAGCTCTTGCGGAGTCACTAAGGCCACGCCAAGGAAGCTCCAGAGAAATGGAGCCCAAAGCAGAGATGAGGCAGAAATCGGAGTAAGGTTAAGTAAACAAGTGGCCCATGGAAGGTGCTAGAACAATGGCTGGCAGACTGCCATATAAATATACACAGCTTGACTTACAGATGGGGAGATGGCAGACTGATTCCAGGAGCAAGGCCAGCCTTTTGCAATATTTATTGTCCATATTCCCCCAGACTCCAGAGAGGGTTCTAACTGGGCAAATCCAATGGAGCTTTGTGTTTAGGCAATTCTTCAAGTGACTGAAAAGTTCCAGGGTCACATGAAGATTCTAGTTAAGCTGAGTGTGCTCTGAAAAGGTCTTTGAGGAGCATCTCACAGAGAAGGGAGTTCCAGCAGGCTTCACTTTTTCTTTTGTGGAGTCAAATTCCGAACCAGTCCAGGCCTCCTGCAAGTGTTTGGGTTTTTCATCTCCTTAGGGACTCAGAGGTTCTGTTACCAAGGAAAAACCTAAACAAACCCTCTGGTTTCACTTGCTTAAAAATCACTGATTTTGAAGGTCAGACAGCTGGGCAAGACATTATTAGTCTCCCACCAGCTTTGCTGTAGAGAACACATCTGGTGTGTGGGATATGATGAGAATGGTTTCCTACATGGCTTTTCAGGGACTTGAAGATCGATTAGATGTGAAATGTTGACTCTGTATTGGGCCTACAGATAGCCAATGGGTGACTGAGTGGGACGGAAAGGTTTGCATCTCTGTCTTCACACCATATCTGTCTCCTTTGCTGCCTTAACCTTTGGATCAGATTTCTTCTCGGCTCTGCATGTAGACACATTGAACATTTGAGGGATGTTTTGTCAGGAACTCTGATACAGGACTCACTTGACCTAGACATGCCCAGCCTCTCTCCTTCCCCTTCAAGGTGAAAGACACACCTACCAGCTGCCATGACCAGAAACACCAGACTATGAAAAGAGTTGGCCAGGCATGGTGGCACACACTTATAATCCTAGTACTTGGAAGGCTAAAACAGAGGATCTCAGGTTCAAGGCCAGCCAAAGCAACTTATAGTGAGACCCTCCACAACTTAATGAGACCCTGTTTCAAAATAAAAGGAGTGAAAAGAGTTGGCACAGAGTTCCTGGAATGTCTCTGCCTATTCCCAGAAAAGACATGGATCTTCCTCCCCTTATTAGCCCATTTTTCTTCCTCATTATTCCTATCCTGTGTTTGACCTCCTCCCCCTCCCTGAGTTGCTGACTTGTGAACAGAGCTCTTGCTTCATTCTTTGGCCCCTGAGTAAAGCCTTTCTTTCTCCCCAACACACATCTCTGACACCTTGTTTTTTGATGGATGAGATCCTGGACCTGGGCTTGGTAATGGTTCTGGACAGAGCCTATGGTTCAGGGTGAGGGTTGTAGCCACCTTGCTACTGACGGTGTCCAACCTTTGGGGAGAGCAACAGAGGCAATGGCTCTTCCCCTTGGGGCATGAGAGAACACTCTGGAGATCCCACACTCAAGGAAGCTGGTGGCTTCCTGGCTCATGTCTCAGGTCAAGAGACCTGGAATCCCTCAAACTCCATGGGTTTGAAACAATCATCTCATTTTCCCCAGGGACCATTGAATCCACTGGCTTTCCCTGCGGTTTCCCTTGGCTCGCTCTGGAAAGCCCACGTTGAGTGACATTTGCTTAGGTGAACAGCTTATTGAATCTCACATCTCACTGTCTAGCATTTCTATTTGTGTAAGAACCAAAGGTTAAATGGAGAAAATGGACATTGGACAAACCAGAACTTCCCATGAATGCCCTGGGACCTCCAGCCACTCACCTTCTGGGATGCCCATGCTGAACCTGGGGTGCACTGAGAAAGACTACTGGGAGAATACTGTGTACGTGGAAATAAATGGTCACCCGCCCTCTGCAGGGAAAAACTAGGAAGATAAAAGCAGGATCTTCTAGCTATCCACACCCTGAGACAGTTTTAATTCTCACTACCAAATCCCACCCCCTCTTTTTTTTTTTTTTTTTTCAGCACTGGGGATGGAACCCAGGAGCATTCTACCTCTGAGCTATACCCCTATCCCTATTTTATGTTCTTTATTTTGAAACAAGGTCTCACTAAGGACCTCACTAAGTAGCTGAGGCTGGCCTGGAACCCAGATCCTCCCGTCTCAGCCTCCCAAGTACTGGGATTACAAGCGTGTGCCACCATGCCCAGCTCCAAATCCCTTATTTTTAACAAAACAGGATTTTAAGAGTGGTGATATGGAATTTTTTTGGCCCTGCAGCACTTCTCAGAGATGCCCCTATTTCTGTGACCCAGGCAGCACAGGTTGTGACCTGTTGTTAGGTTGTGTCTGGTGGCTTCTCTTTTGTTTTTTAGTGGGAACTGGTGGAGAGAGGAAGTATAGTTATATGTACCCAAGAAAAAATTTGAAGAGTGAAATAAAGTTCAAGTGCCCCCCCAACCCCCCAAACATGCTCCTGCTGATCTGCAGATGCTAGCTTTGTCATCTCAAAGGCAGCTCAGTTGTTCTCACATTTGTTCTCTGGGAGAGATTCTTGTCTATACAAGTTTATGGTGTGTGTGTGTTAGAGATAAGCATGCTATGTACGTTAATGGCAACATACAATATACACTTCAGTGGTTAAGAGCACAAACTCTGAACTCTGGAGTTTGGGTTTGAACCCTGGCTCTACTCTATAGGAGCTGTGTGATCTTGGGTAAGTTATTTAATCTTTCTGGACCTTAATTTCCTCAAAATGGAAGCTGGAATGTTAATGGTACCTACTTCGATGGCTTGATAATCAGTTAATAAATATGAAGGACTTGGAACAGTGTAAAATAAATAGTAACTTTTTGTCTACCACTTAACTGTAGATCTTAGCACTTTCTGTATTCATTTGTTTAGATGTAGCTCTTTGTTTTTAGTGACTATTGTTCTGTCATATGAAAACACAAAAGAGTATTTAACCAGTAGTCTACTAATGGGTGTTTGGACTGTTCTCAGTCATTTGCTATTATAAATAGTGTCATATCAATTAACCACTGCACATGTCCTAAAGAATTCCTAAAAGTAAAATTGCTGAGTATTTCATCACACCCAAATTTTTGATAGATACTGACAAACTTCTTTTCATTTACATTCTCAGCAACAGCATACAGGACTCTTGTCTATCATACTTCTTGGTCTTTACCAATCTGAGAGGTGAAAACAGATATCCTGGATTTGCATTTCTTTTTTTATGAGAGAAGCTGAGGGGTTTTTGTTCAAATGCTCTGCTCATTTTTCCGAAGAGTTGTTGGCCTTTTTCTCACCGAACAGTCTGTTTTTAAACCAGAGAGCCCTATATTACACACTAAGCCTTATGTGAGTGATTGGATCTGCCTCCTGGTTGATCTCACTTAAAATCTCATTAGCCTGTGCAAAAAGATTTTCACGATGGTAATTTTATTCGAGATGTTGAACAATACAAATTTGATCACTGCAAGGATCCGCTAGCACACATGCAACCTTATCTGCCATGCTAGGGAATGAAAGTTTATTGCATCATAAAAATGCTACCCTCCACTTGTGTTAGGCGAGGATTGAAATTTTTATGAGCTCCTCCTAACTAAAGTTATCAATAAATAACACACGATTCTTGACTGGGCTAATCCTAGATTGATGTGACTTATTTGATAAACCAACACCATAAAGAAACTCTCTCGGCCCAACGGCCTGATTGTTCAATGAGAGAAGGAAGATTCTAATTCTGAATTACTAAGTCAGGCTCCATGGGTGAAGGATAGAATGGTGTTTTCCCTTCTGAGTGTCCAGCCCTACTGGCCAACGGTGTGGATGAGTTGCCATGACTCCATTGTAACCTTATTTCCTATTTAATCAGCCCCATGAGAGGCCAAGTTTGCAAAGAGCTTTTCCAATGGTTCTTAACACCTGAATGTTTATTGAGATCATCTACAAAGCCACGGGTGATTCTGAAGCAGGTAGTCAAAGGCACACTGGGAAACTCAGCAAAAGCCATGCTAGGTTAGTTGAAACGTCAAGGGGCCTGTGCAGGCACTTCAATTTTACAGGCATACCTGCTGATTCCCGCACACCCTGAAGTGAAGGACCTCCGTGCTAGGATGCATGGGATTGTTACAACCATGAGAGGCTGATGGAGTTGGAAGGATGCTTTTAGGCTGCGTCCTTCAATCAATTTAGAATCACTGATTGTGATTGGAAGGACTAGAACATATTCATCACCCGCTCAGTTACTCACTGGGGATCCAGCATGTTGTGCCTCCTGCCCCTAACCCGACATTCTAAGGTAAGCAGGAGAGGTCTGCCGGCAGAAGGAACTGGCCACAATGGGGAAAGGGAAGCAGTGTGGGATTTCTCCCTGAAATGTGCCTCTGACGTCCTCCCCTTCTGGGGAGCACGAGACCTGAAACCTCCTGTTAGCAAGTGTTGCCTGACTGCCTCCCCGTGCACAGTCGACTTTCTGTTCTTCCTCTAAGAGAAGACCCCTTTTGAGAATCATCCAGTAAGAAGGTTACCACCTTGTAACAGTAACATCGAATTATGTCAAGCACAGAGCTAACACTGAATATGCTGAGCACAGAGCTAAATGCCTTAACATGTACTACTACAACAGCCCTAAGAAGTGGTGGTGTTATTCTTTCCATTTTATAGGTGAGAAAATTGAGGTTAAACAACCTTGCACAAATCACAGAGCAAAGAAGTGGTAAAAGAGTCCAAACCTGCTATCTGGCTCTGGAGTCCCTGAGCTTTATCACGGGGTGGGGTGGAGGTGGAGGGGATTGTCCACTAGTCATTTTTTTCTTTTAATTTTTTAAATATATCTAAAATGTGGTTGTTGGAATAATCCTCCACCCATCTTGACTCAGGGTGCTTTCGACTCTGCTTCCTACTGAAGGAACACCTCTGTAAAGCTTTGCTTTTCCTCCTGTCGGTTGCAAAGAACCGGGGAGAGGTCAACACATAAAGCTATAGTTCGTGCATGGCTAAAGACCGTGGTGGTTTTATACCAGGCATTTCACTCCATGAAGTAGGAACTGGGCTCTGTGCCAGCAGCTTCCTTTCCTGTTTCTTCATCTCTTCTGGGGAGGGCTGAAAGAGATCCTTTGTGAGAGGAATGGTCTCATGGGGAGGTTGTCCCTGCCAGAAATGCCCACTGGTGTTTTTGATCCTCACTAGTTATATTTTGGAGCTTCTAGTCACACTGAACAGGCAGCATGATTTGGCAGAACAAGGAGAGTTCAACAAGCAAAAGCTCTAGAGTGCCTCTGACCCTGAAATCTGGTCTCTCTTGTGACCTCCTTCTGATCAAATGTAAGAAGTGGTGGTGGTGTTATTATAAAACTACGTAGCCTGCACAACTATATATGTGTGTTTGCAAACAAAACTTTACAATGTGCCTGGCAGAGGGATCACCCCTAAGAGTGGCTGGGATCCTCTTCAACCAGCTTAACACGCATCCATGCATTCTAGACTAAGAAACTGGGACTATGGCTAACCAGTTCAAAAGTTATATTCTACAATTTTAAGTGAGCGCTATTTGTGTTTCTGCACTGTTCATGCCAACTATTTCCCCCACGCCTTCCACACGAGAACATGTATTTTACTTAAATAATTTTTGTTTTTGTCAGTCTCCTATGCATGCAGTTTTTAAATTCACACAGCACCATAGAACTCATGGTGGAAAAAGCAATTCTCTTCCAACTCCAAATCATACTACCAAGAGGCAACTCCCTATCTGTTTTTCCTGAGACTTTCCTCCATGTTTCTGCATAATACACTTAAAAATGACTTTTTTGAAAAGGCCCAACTTGTACAGATAGGAAATGGTTTCATTTTTTTTTCTCCAAATACAGCCTTCAAAATGTCCCAACTTTTGTACCACCTCAGGCATATCCCTAGGTCTTCATGATAAAAGTCTCATTTAGGCATCATAATTTTCAGGGATTAATCCATCTAGACCTACTTGTCTGCTTCAATCACATCTGGTTTGAAGCATCTCCTCTTTCAGCCCAGATCTTGCCCAAGGCTGAGGATTGGGCCATGAAGAAGACAGGAATGATGGGGATGTTGGCAGGGAACACCCCCCACTGTGCAGTGAGTAACAGCTTCCTTTGTGGCTGCTTTGCCAAAGTTGCTCAGTAGTAGTCACAACCCGAGTCTCCTGGAGCCCTTCCCAGCATCAGGCCTGGCTGAGGTCCACAGGAGGAGCCACACTGTCCATCGGTTATCGGTTGTCAAGGGCTCCCGTGTGAAGCATGCAGAGATCCCTCGGCTAGTCTGACATTGCAAGCTTATCCCTTGCAGGCTTCAGCCACCAGCTCAGTCTGCTGGCCAAGAGTTCCTGTATAAACTTCTCTCATCGGAAGTGAAGAGCCAGGTGCACTGCTCCCAGCTCCCGATGCTTTAGAAACTCCCTTCCCTTCGGCCCTGTCCCTTTGGAACTGAGTGAGTGAGCGCCCACTCATTCCCTCTTACCCAGCACAAACATTTAATGCCACGTGGCGGTGAATCCACCCTCAGTTCTTTCCTCTTCCTTCATTAGGCCAAAGGTGGGAGTCAATGGCAAGACTTAGGTGTGACAAATGTATGTGATGCAGGAGTCTGAGCCACCTTTCCATGTCATTTACTTGTGTCTTCCATCCCTGCGTGGGCTTGGACCACAGTGTATCATTTCAGTTTCACATGGATGCTGCTGAGCTCCACTTCCCATGTGAACAAATGTGAGTTCCCCTAATTATTACTTTAATTAAATACCACAATATGGGGCAAATACTCTTACAGAAAATTATACAAGAAGTTTATGCAAGAGAAATCACCTAAACACACAGTGTGAGAACTTTAATGTAGGGTTGGGCAAATACTGGTCCACTGCATCTTACAAAGTACATTCATGTATCCTTTGACCACTGATGTTTTTCCTAAATGGATGTGAAACCTTGGGGGTGTATGTGCCTCTGTGTTTCTTCCCCAGCAATTCCCAGAACTTCATTCAATGCGCTAGAATGTGAACTTGGTCAAGACTTTGTTTTTGGTTATCTCAAACCATGGTCTCGTGTCATTCTGGGTCTATAAAAGCCAGGGACCTGTTTTGCTTGCTCCTCCCTGAAGGCAAAAACACAGTATGAGTGAGAGTCCCAGTGCTGAACCTGAGCTTTCAAGGGAGGGCCCCTGCTCGGTTCTCTGTTTTACTTCCTCACTAATTTCTCTTGATCAGGGAGATCACTCCTTCTTCAGATGAGTCCCCTGCCTGGCCCTTTCCTCTCTGCCACATATCACTTCCCGACAGTCCATCTTTCTAGCACAGTCACATTGCAGGTATTGTAAGCTTGCCCCATTGATCAGAGTATAAAGAGATGTTGCTTTCTAGTTCTTAAAAAAGCAGAAAGGCAGCATGTGAGATATTTCTGATACCTCTTGCTCTTAATATTTTTTTTTCTTCTCTGACTTGGGACATTGAGTGGTGATTATAATTACTTTATAACACAATAGAATGGATTATTATAGCAGAAGAAAATGTTCCCAAGGAGTACTTAAATCCATCAAAGCATCTCTTATCCAAGTTTGCTAACTTAAATGAAGAATTGTTAACAACATATTTGCCTTCATTTGTCAAATGCTCCTCCTGACCTTTTATTGTTTCACACTTTGAAAAGAAATTAAGGTAAAATTGTCTGAACTACACTCCTCTGTATCCTAAGTCTACTTAGTATGTTATCTTGGGCCTCCCCTGGGCTGGGGATGTCTACACCCCCCCAGCTCCTCTTTCAGCGAGGAGCCTGCCTGAGCACTTGGGGGCACAGATGGTTCTCAGGGCCCCCACAGGTCTGTTGGTCTTCCTGAATCCGTGATGAAGGGTGAGTTTGCTCTCTTGGGAGTCCCTGAGGGTCTGACATTGCGAGCCTTCCTGCCACATTGATGGACCCTTTGTTAGACTTTTTAAAATAAGTGTTCTAGAATTAATAAGAATAGGAAAAGAGCAAACAAGAGTAGAGGGCAAGAATGGGTTCTGTGAGAAAAAAATAAATAAATAAAGCATCTCCAGATGATAGGATTTACCCCGAGGAAAGGGCTAAGCCCCAGGAGACTAGGCTGCTCGTGACTCCCCCTTCTCCTCCAGCATGAGGTGGTCAGAGAGGCTTCCTGAGGGGCAGGGGCTGGGGAGGGGGTTGGGCCACTTCAGAAGCAGAGGCTTTTAGCCTTAGAAAAACTGGGAGCAGGTGCATGGGGGCTAAAATATTGCAGTTTGTGGGGAGGAGTTGGGCACAGGGGCCGGAGGACCGAGCCTGGGAAGGAAGGGCGTGAGAGAGGAGGGCAGTGGTGGAGCCAGGTGTGCAGAGGCTCTTGAAGGTCACACGGGGTAGGTGGGAATATATCCTGGGGAATGGGGGAGGGGTTTGAGCCATGATGGAAGGTTTTTGAGGCATGATGGGGTACAGTGTGAAAGAGAGTCATGAGAGATTAGAGGTAAAAATACTGGTGGAGGTGCCCAGGCCTCAGCGGTGGGCTCGAAGGGCAGAGGTGAGCCTCGAGTCATTGCTGCAGGCAGGGTCAGGCTCTCCGTGCAGCACCCCCCACCCTTCCTCTATGGGCAGGTCCAGCGCCATTCCAATGCCACAGGAATTGGCTCCAGGGCAAAGGCCCAGGACACACACAGACCCCACTCAATTCCAAGTCTGGAGCAAGAGGAATGGTAGCCTGGTGATTCAGGCCACACAGGTGGAGAGGTCCATATGTGGGAGGTGGGAAGGGCCACCCACAGGCAGAAGCAGAACCAAGACACCAAGGACAAGGGTAGAACTGACAAGCCTCATTTGGGGTTCTGGATCCAGCGGTGCCACCGTAGTGTTCCCAGTTACGCCAGCAAGAAAATGGTAACACTTGCAGTTGAAAGACTCCAAGCTCGCAGACACATTCATTTTTAAAGTCTCAATGGTATTTGCAGGAAATGGAGAAAGTCAGTGCCGTGGTTTGGATCTGGGCTGTCCCCACAGGCTCCGTGGCTTGGTCCCCAGTGCAGCAGGGCTCACAGGTGGGGCTGTGAGGAAGTGATTGGGTCGTGAGCTGGCCTCATCAATGGACTGATGCATTGAGGAGCTCATCTTTGATGGCATTCTCGGGAGGTGATGGGCTCTGTAGGTGGTGAGGCCTCGTTGGAGGAGGTAGGTCAGTGGGGGTGTGCCTGGAAGGGTTTATCTTATCCCTTGTCTCTTTGCTCCTCAGTCTCCATGGTGTGAGCAGTTTTCCTCTTCCAGGCCCTTCCACCATGACACTCTGCCTCACTATCAGCTCAGCATGAGTGGAACCAGCCAACTGCAGACTGAAACCTCTAAAACCACAAGCCAAATAAATCTTTCCTCCTTGAAATGATTTATGTCGGGTGTTTTGATCACATCAGTGAAAAGCTGTCTAACAAAATCAGCTATCAGGCAACTCCAACAATTTTATCCTGGGCAACCGGGTATATCACGCATCATGACTAGCACACAGATACGCTCTTGTTTTTGTTTTTTGGTTTGGGTACTGGGGATTAAACCTAGAAATGTTCTATCTCTAAGCTACACTCACAGCCCTTTTTATTTTTTTGTTTTGAAGTAAGGTCTTGCTATATTGCTGAGAGTTTCACTAAGTTGCTGGTCTTGAACCTGAGATCCTCTTATCTCACTCTCCCACGTATTGGGATTACAGGCGTGTGCCACCATGCCAGGCTAATACACTCATATTTTTGATGAGTGAATGAAGGGAAAGTGTCAGAGTACTGATATTAGTTGTTTCCAGATACAGCATTTAATTTTTATATATTTTATGAGTAGATTTCCCTCTGATTAACACCACATAATTACATCTACTTAGTTCTATGAAATCAGTATCCATCATTTACAGAGGAAAAAGAAACTGCTAGTAGTAAAGGGAAATAGAGAGAGAGAGAATGAGGGGTATGTGAAATGTCTATCACAAAGGCACAATTTTTCCATATTTATATCCCTAGAAAAATAACTGAAAATTTATCTCAGCTCCACTAAGAGACAGTGCTGCACTGGGTCATTGGTGATCACTTATGTTGGAAATGTTCTAATAGGAAACTGCCTGAGGGCCTCTTCTTCAGAAATTTGCTTTCATTTTTAGATGCATTCAAAAATTAAGTTGGGATAGAACAACAGAAGAAAAAACAGCAAGAGGCTTCATGACAAAACGGCTGCCAGAGACTTCCACCCAGATCATGGTGCCCAAGCGCACATCACACACATGCCTTTTCATGGTCACCAATGGTCCATCCGTGGAGAAGTATGTTTACATCTCCTCCCCTTGAACTTGTGTGATCCTCTGATTTGGTTGCAACCAACAGAATGAGGCAAAAGTGACTGTATAACTTCTGGGGCCAAGCTGAAAGGACAGGAGACTTTGGCCTCATCCCTGCAACCCTGAGGCAGAGACCCTCAGCAGCCACGGAAGCAGGCCAGCCATTCCTAGACCAACAGACTAGTCCACAGAGACTGCACATGTAGAAGCCTGGCCAGCCCTTGGCCATTTTAGACACCCCACGGAAGTGGGTGGCTCAGCCACTGCCTGACCGTTCTTGCGGAGAGAACTGCCTTCAGGAAGATCAAGCTCTTCCCGAATTTCTGACCCCCAGAAACCATCAGAAAGTTTGTTACACAGCAATAATATCCAGAACAGTTATATAGTCTTTGGAAAGGGGTTTTAGCTACATAGGATCTTCTGATCACCTAAAAAGTTTATCAACCCTGAGATTCGTCGACTCCAGAATGGACCTCCCTCTACATAACTGGCGTGGCCTGCTCCAAAGAGCAAATGCATAGACTATCTCACCCAGACAGTGTGAGCTGCCTGTAGAACAGCACTCTGCCTCCAAAAAGAGATATAGAAAAATGTGTTAAATCTCTGTTGAAAGATACGGTTCTGTGCAATTAGCAGAACTCACATACTAATATAAATTACCTCGATTTGTTTTTAATCATTCCTCTAACAGAGGCAGGAAAAAATGAATTATTTATTGCATTAGCTTTAACTACTAGAAATGTAAAACAGTTACATATATACCAGTGTGAGGCTTGTTATGGTCTTAATTTTCCAATAACAATGAAAAATTTTTGACAGTGCACAGATTAGGTCCTGAATAAATGTTCCAGTAAGATTACATTATGTAGCTTTTGTAACTCAATGTGGTGGAATATTGCATTTTCCTGCCACCAAAAATAGAGTGAAATGCAGTTATTAGGATCATTGCAATATCTATACGCACATTTTCAAATATAAATGGCATGCTATAAACATAAATCATTCAACTCCAGTGTGATTATGTTGAAATAATACAACATGGACACAAATGAAGAGAAATTATGTTGAACTGCCTTTCCAGCTACAAGATTTAAACTTCTGTCACAGAGATCAGAATTATCATTGGACAACTGAGTAAATACTGTGGCAATAGTTTTAGCCTGAGAAAAGCACCAATTTCTTTGAAACTGAAATTGTAGATGTACATTCCTATTTATCTCACCAGGTTCTTCCTCTGCACTGCACAAAAAATTCATATCACTAGCAGAAATGAGGGAAGTTAGCTCAAATCAGCAATAACATTTAAATCAGCAATAACATTTAAATCTGGCAAGGTGGTTTAAACTAAAAAGAAGCAATGGTTTTGTCTGAAAGGCCTCCAAATAAGGCAAAATACAGGGGTCCCTTAATGTACCATTATCTCTATCAGCCCACAGGAAACCAGGAGGAGTGGCAGCTTACGTGTCAAATATATAGATTTTCTACATTTTCGAAGTGAGTGAACTTGGTCCCCTCAGCTGCACTCCAGCCATCTGACCCTGCATGCACAACACAGGGGGGTGAAATGTGGATAGGAAAGTGTGAAAATTGCTTCGTGTCATGAAGGGACTGATTCAAACAGGGCCATTTACAGAGTGGCCGGAGCTCTTGAGCCATTTTCCCACAGTGGCAGCAATGAAAATTCAGGATGGGGGAGGGGAGGAGAGAGGAGAGACAGAAAGACTGAGAGAAAGAGCCCAAGCAGGCCAGTAACCCTCTTGTTCTCAGTGATAAAGCAAATCATTTACAACTATAAAGAACTCTAAGAACTCTAATGAGCCTTCTAGAGCTTCTCAACCAGTCCATCTGAACCCTATCACACCATTGCCAGTGCTTTTTTTTTTTTTTTATGAGGAATCTCCAATGATGTACCCTTTACTACTTTAAAATGTGACCTTCCATCACAGTGAAGCTGATTTCAAAGAAGTTTCTACAATTTCCATCTTATTTTAGGTGGTTGTTAATCAGCTTCCCATCACTGTGACAAATACCTGAGATAAATCAATTTTAAAAGGAGAAAGGTTTTGGGGGGAGGTTTTTGTTTTTTTCTGCTCAGAGCTCAGAGCTTTCAATTCCTACTTGCTTGGCTCCACAGCTCTAGAACTGAGGCAAGGCAGAACATCGTGGCAGGGAGTGTATGGGACACCTCATGGCAGCCAGGAGGGAAAAAGGAAGAGAAGAAGTGAGTGGGGTCCCAGTATCCCCTCACCTCCCAAAGCTTCCACCACCTCCCAGTAGCACTACAGGCTGGACCAACACATAGGTCTTTGGAGCACATTCCAGATCTAAACGCTGACAATGATATTCCAAGCCTGTGATATTCATAGCCTGTGCTGAACTATTCGTGGTTCCCTGTATCACAGGGAGCATGCACCCTTGGCTCAGTGGTAAGCAGAGTGTGCCTGTGTACTGCCCCAGACCTAATTCTCTTGGATAGACATCAGATATACTTCAGTGTCAATGAAGTCATCTGTCCTGATAGACTAAACCCCATGGGAAAAGGACAAGGCCTTTTGAAATGTTTGCAGATATCAAAGGGCCTCAAATTCTTAGACTCAATTCTCTCTGAGCTCCTGCTTTCACTAAATTAGTTCAATTTCTGTCTTGCTTTGTTAATTTGTGGATACTAACCCTCCCAGGTATAAACCTCAGCTCTTTTCCTTGATACATACACAATTCTTAAATTCATCCACTGACTCATTCATGCATAAAACATAGAGCTTATATTTTACTAGAGAAAGGTATGTAATAAAGAATAAAACAATAAGCAAGTAAATATATGGTCTTTTGGATATGATTAGATCTATGAAGACAGAATTTCAGCTCCATGAGGATGGTGAATTTTATTTGTTTTATTCATGACCTATTGATGATGCATAGAATAGGGCCTGGCACATTTATTGGGAGAATGAAAGGGAAAAGGAAATAGGGCAGTGGTGTGCTGGTAAATGTTTAACAAGCGGTGCTTTGGGTTAAAGTGTATGTATATACTCTGTATACATGATAAATTTTATATTTTATTTAAATATGTATTATGTACTATATAATGTATATATAGTGGATATTTTATATTTATTGTAGATTTTAGTATTTAAAGAATTTTTAGCATACAATTTATAAATAACAATAAAATATACAATATTCTTCATTATAAATTCCATATACTTTACTGATTCTTTGATTTGGGGGGAGTACTGGGGATTAAACCCAGAGATAGTCTATCTCCGAGCTACACCCCAGCCTGATTTTATTTCTTATTTGGAAACAGGATCTTGCTAGGTTACTGAAAGCTTCACTAAGTTGCTGAGGCTGGTTTCAAATCTGCGATCCTCCTGTCTCAGTCTCCCAAGTACTGGGATTATAGGCATGTGCCACCATACCCAGCTGATTTTTTAATTTTTGCCAAACTCATATCTATGTAGCTACATTCTAGTAGTGATGAACAAATTAGTACAGTTCCGACACGAATGCTAATTGATAATCTTATTTAAGATGAGAGAAGACAGAGTGAAATATTGTAATAAAGATATATGTCAAAACTTCACCCATTCATCAATAGTATGAGTGACTTCATTGCTGAATCTGAAAATAATTTTTGAATATTGAAAGAATATTTTCTCTCTTTTTTGTGCTTTTCGCAATGTAATAGCTACAGACATGACAGCTTTTAAGTTTAATCTGTGTTATTAACATTGGATTTAGGCAATAAACAAAACAATAAATTAAACTCTGCTTTGCAGTTGTAGATTTGGGTGATAGAAATGTTCCTACCAATTCAAGCTGATTTCAAGCCATCAATTGATGTTAAGCACAGAGTTAGAAAGAGACATAGTGGCACATCATTATATAGTATTTCAGTCCTATGAATTAATGGTACTCAGCAGGGGGCAATTTTGTCCCTGCAGGAGCATTTGGAAATGTTTAGAGAGCTTTTTGGTTATCACAAATGTGTGTGTGGTGGTGGTGGGGGGGTATTGACATCTAGTGAGTGGAGGCCAGGGATGGTGCTAACCATGCCACAGGGCATAGGAGATCCCCAAATGAAGAATTATTTGGCCCAAAATGTCAAAAGCGTCAAGCATATCAAGAGCCTTGGTGATAGGTAATAGTGAAGTATGACAAAGGGATCAAGAAGTGGTAACTTTTGAGTCTTTACTACCTTTGCTTTTAGCATAGTTTATTTATTGTGTGTTTATGTAAATCCAATTTAATAATGCTATGGTTAACCACCAGCTTGCAAAATTCCTGAAAATTTAGCAAGCAGTTTTCACACATTCCTAGGAGCCGGCACCAGTCACTATTTTACATGGAGGAGCCAGGAAAGGCATTATTTAGACATGACTTTTCAACTTAAGCCTGAAATAAGTGGCAGGTGAAGTCTGTGGCATCCGGGCAGATGGAATGGTGTCTGTGAAGCCCTACAAATGTGGCATTTGCTTGGCACATTCCAGGAACAGCTGGAAGGCCAATGTGGCTGGATCCAAGGGGAGGAAATGGGCTCAGAGGGGATTGAGCAGAGCAGCTCCGTGGACCACAGTAAGACAGAAATTGCTCTAGATGTCAGTGAGAGAGGAGTCACACCATAACTTCACATGGAGTTCCGCTGCTCTTAAAAGCCCTCCTGGCCACTCCACTAACTACAGCACAGGCTGCAGCACTTCACAGAGGGTTGCTTCTTTTCTCCTCTTTTTTTCCCACCTCTTCTTCTCATCACTACCCCCTATGCCCCAAGGACTCTTCTCTCTTGATCATCCAGAGGACCCCAGTTTCTCCAGTCCTGCCCTCAAGCTCAGCTCCAGACCGGTAGTGAGCAAGGCTCAGTGCAACAGAAGGCCCTTCTCCATCAGCAGCAAGAGCCTGCAGAACTGGACACCATTAGTGAGCCTCCACATTCCTAGAGCTCAGCTGAGGTTGAAGAGAGTTCCCCCTCTCTTAATATACAAATCACTTACTAGTAATTCCATTGGAGGTCAAAAGAAAAAAAATTATGTTCCCATTTCTAATGAGAGGTATGATACCAATACATCCATTTTCCACCTTACTTATGATGAGTAGCATTTTATCAAATGCTTGCACTGAGCCCAGGAATAAGTGCTCACATTTGCAAGTGACCATCATCCTGGGCAAGCCATATCATCAAGGGTGTTTTCAATCTACAAAAAGGAACACTGTCTATGTTTCTGGCCTTTATGAAAACACTATATTATCTTTTATTCTCCATGACAATTACTGATGGAAATTTTGTCTTCATGTTACAGATAAAGAAACTGAGATTTAAACAGGGTAAGCAGCTTATGCAAGGTCATGTCACTCTAAGGACAGAACTGGGATTCAGAACCACATCTGTCTGATTCCAAAGGCATCTTTGACCTGTTCTCCTCAACTCCTGGAACACTAAGAGTTACTGTCCCAGAATTTCCTACTCCAAAACTGTGCACATCTTATAATTAGGAATAAAAAAAATACATCAGATTTCATCAATTATGAAGAAGCAAGCAAAATAAGAACCCCTCTTCTTTTCATTACATCCACTCATGCAGTTTAACACCTTCCACTGTATCTCCTGTAAGTACAGAATCATTTTGTAATTTTTAAAAAGAAAGCAGCAATTAGTCTGAGTTGCTACATTATCATTTTCTAGGGGACTTAAGAGTTCAGTTCCCAGAGAAGTTGCCTGTGAGGGAGGCCCCACCATCAAGCCTTCATTCCAGGATTTTTCCACATGTTTTTCCCCCTAGTGACTCTCAATCTCCTCTTTTTGTAACAGCTGTCAAGAATTCAGTCTCCCCAGTGGGAGGGAAGCATGATCCTCTTGCAGACTTCTCTATCTCCCAGATACTTACAATATGAAACTTAGTCACAGCATGTTTTGGAAACAGAAAAGAGTCACAGGAGGGGAAAAAAACAAAAACAAAAACATCACTCCAAGCGGGTCTGCATCTGATGCACCAAACGCCATCCCTGTCATGCTCCAGTATCTTGGACACTCTAGAAGTACCAGGCACTGTGCTGTTTTCCCAGGATGGTGACATTTTTTTTTCCTTAGCCGAGCTATAGCCTGAACTTGGAAAGGAGAACCGTGGGAGAGTAGATGTCAGTGAGCAAAACCAGCTGGGGGCAGCAGGGTCTTGAAGCAAATCCATGACAGTCCTGGGGGCCGTGAAAGCAGGCAAAATAATTGCTTTATTTTCAATCTATACAGCTTACCCTTCCTTTTTTGAGAAAATAAAAGTTGTACAATTTTTTAAGCAACTGCGGTGGGCAGTGGAAAAAATGGAAAGGATGAAACTAAAAGAAGAAAAGACTAACTATGTTAGCAAATGAGCAAGGAAGTGAGCAAAACAAAACAAAACAAAAATACGCAAACTTTCTGGAAGGATGCTTGACTAAATATACAAAATTCATCAAAGATGTGTACAAATTTTACCCAGGATATTCATTTCTAGGAATTTCTCTTAGGGAAGTTAATAAATATTTAGCTTCAGGAATGTTTACCCTGACATTGTTTGTAATAACAGAAACATTGGAATCAATATAAATGTTCAATAATTGGAGATTATTTAGAAATTCTGGGCTGTTCAAGTGATGGAATCCTATGCAGCCATTTAAAATAATATGGTATGGATTGCTAGCCTAGCATGCTCAAGGCTCTGGGTTCATT
Source organism: Graphiurus murinus (assembly GCA_004027655.1). Taxonomy (NCBI): domain Eukaryota; kingdom Metazoa; phylum Chordata; class Mammalia; order Rodentia; family Gliridae; genus Graphiurus; species Graphiurus murinus. The sequence goes on from PVLC010011127.1 coordinate 25,017, forward strand.
ATAGGAGGAGGAGGAGGAGGAGAAGGAGGAGGAGGAGGAAGAGGAGGAGAGACAAGAAGAAGCAGAGGTGGAGGGAAAACATACTGGGGAAGATATTTATTAATGTCAGAATACATTCTTTAAGTATTTTAGAGTGGAAAGAATAGATTATAAAAATAGTATGGGTCAAGATGGAGTAACATCAACCAATATCAACCAGGCTTACCCTCTGCCAGAAACAAACTGGATAAAATATATGGAAACTGATTTTCCAAGATACTATGTATACAGAAGACAATGAAGAACAATAATCTTGCTTCAATGGTAAATAAATGGGATGAGCCCCACTATTTTTCTAGCTTATTGCTTTGAGAGTTTCTGGACTGGAATGCAAGGAGGGGACATCCAGACAAAGGCTCAAGGATTCCCTGAGTTGCAGAGGAGAGAGAGTTGGGGACAGTGAGGTGGACTGCAGCTTAGAGTTACAGAGAGAGAGAATTCTGGAAATATGCAGAGGTTCCCCCTGGAGTATTCAGCTGAGTACTAATCAGTGCATGTATGTAAGGAGAGTGCCTGAGGTCATGGAAAGAGCCACCCACAAAAGTTAGAGAGATTAGAGAACATAAACAGAGGCAGGAGTAGTGCCTCTCCCCTACATACGAAAACCTCATGATATTATATCCATGAGGCCATGCATACAGTATACAAAAGGGTCTTACTTCAGTAACGGGCAGTAATTAGCCCTAGACTGAGCACTGCTCGAATCCTTCCTGATAAACCTTCAAAGTGAGTCCCCAAAGGACCAAACTGTTTCTAAGTAATTTATGTCACAATCAAAGCTCAATAATATTTATAGGAATACAAAAATACCCAGCACAGCAGGTAAAATTCAGAATGCCTGGCATCTAATCAAAATTACCAGGCATGCAAAGAAGGGAAATGCCACCCATAATGAGGAGGGAAATCAATTAATTAAAACTGATCTCTTTCTAAGATATTCTCTTCTTCTCCACTCCTAACATACACATTACATTTTTAAAAAGTGATCTAGAGCTGACACAGATATTAAAGTTGGTAGACAGGGACACTAAAAGAATTGTTATAATTGTGCCTCATAGTTTAAAAAGTTAAGTAAAGACATAGAAGATATGAAAAGACTCCAATAAAACTTTGGCAGATTAAATATACAATGTAGAAATAGATAAACAACAGTAGATGGGATTAATGGCAGATCACACATTGCAAAAAAAGAATTAGCAAACTTAAAGATTGATAAAAACTATCAAAATTAAAATAGAGTGAAAAGAATATTTTTAAAATATGAACAGATTTTTTTTTTTCTTTTTTGCGGTATTGGGGATTGAACTCAGGGGCATCCTACCTCCGAGCTATACCTTGAGTCCTATTTTTTATTCTTTATTTTGAAACAGGGTCCCACTAAGTTGTGGAGGGCCTCACTAAATAGCTGAGGCTGGCCGCAAACCCAGATCCTCCGGTCTTAGCCTCCCAAGCACTGGGATTACAAGTGTGCGCCACCATGTCCTGCTGAACAGAATATTTTTAAAATACTTAAAATATGAAAAGGATATTTTAGAAATGTGTACTATCAAAAATAAAATAGGGTGAAAAAATATTTTAAAAATATGAACAGAGCTTTGGTGAGCTTTGATACAACTTCAAGCAAGTGAGATCCCTAAGGAGAGTAGAAATAGAGGTACAGGAAAAATATTTGGAGAAGTAATGGCTAAACAATATTTCAAATTGAAAACTATAAATGTATAGAACTAAGAAACCCAACAAGCTCCTACAGCACAAAGAATAAAGATGAAAACAACACCAAGGTACATCATAATCAAATTGCTGAAAACCAGTAACAAACAAAAAAAATCTTAATAGAATCCAGAAAAAAGAAAAAATAACATGTTCCAGACAGAAAACAAGATGACAGCAGCTTTTCTGCAGAAGCTATGCAGACAAGATGACTGTGGAGCAGAATCTTTTAAGTACTGAAAGAAAAAAAATGTCAATTTAGGTTCTATATGCAGCAACAATATCTTTAAAAAATTAAGACAAAATAAAGATAATTCAAGCCTACAAAATCTAAAAGAATTTATTACCAGCAGACTTTTACTGTTAAACCCCTTTTTTAAAAAGCCCTGCAGGCAAAAGGAAAATTATTCTAGACGGAAATATAGCTCTATATGAAGCAATCAAAAGCATCAGAGATGATAACAGGAATATAAAAGGTATTTTTCTTACTATTTAAATCTTTTAAAAAGAACTTTTAAAGGGTACTTGACTGTTTACAAAAAATAATAGCAATGTAGTAGGGATATAATACAATGTATGACAATAGCACAAAGGTTGGGAAAGGAGAAATGGAAGTGTACAATTATAAGATTTTACATTATACATGAAATAATTTAATATCACTTGAAGATAGATTTGATAAGTTAAAACATATACTATAAACCCTGAAAGCAAATGCTAAAATGAAAAACGTCATAGCTAATAAGCTAACAAAGATGATAAAATGTCATCATAAAAATATCAATTAAGCCAGGCATGGTGGCACACACTTGTAAGCCCAGTACTTGGGAGGCTGAGACAGGAGGATCGCAGGTTTGAGGACAGCCTCAGCAAATAGTGAGACTTACCAAGTGAGACCCTGCTTCAAAATAAATTTTAAAAAATAGGACTGGGGGTATATAACTTGGAGGCACAATGCCCCTGAATTCAATTCCTAGTAACAACAACAGCAACAAAATTCAATTAATCTGTAAGAAGGCAGAAAAAAAGTAAAGGGAGAACAAAGAATAATGGGACAAATAGAAAATAAATAGCAAGATGAAGAATTTAAGCCTAACCATGTCAATAATCACATTAGATGCAAAGGTCTCAAAACCCTACTTAAAAGGAAGAGATTGTCTAAATGTAGGTATGTATGTACGTATATTCATATATACATATACATATATATGCAAGACTTAAATATTCTGTTTATAGGCACATTAGTCCATTTTTTTGTTGTTGTTACTATAGCAAAATATCGGAGGCAGGCTAACTTGAAGAGAAAGAGTTTATTTAGCTAGTAGTTTTAGAAGCTGAAAATCCAAACAGCATAGTTGTCTCTGGTGAAGGCTTTCTTGCTAGCAGAGTCCTGAGAAGGTGCAGGTCATCACATGGCCAGAGACATGGAGGATAACATATGTATGTATCTATTCTGGTCTCTCTCCTTCTTCTTATCAAGTCACCAGTATTCAGTTTTGGGGGCTCCAACCTGATGATCTCATCTAATCCTAATTGCATCCCTAAGGCTTCCACTCCTGAACACTATATTGGTTAAGTTTCCACCCTCTTAATGCTTCACACTGGGGATTAAATATTAACACATGAACCCTTGGGGGACGTATTCAAATCACAGTCACACCATAGCAGCAGGATATGTATACTAAAATAAAAGCACAAATGAATTAATAGCTACTGGATAGGAAAAGATACACCATGCTAATATCATTAAATGAATGCTAAAGTGGTTATATTTTATATTAGATTGTGTGTATTTCAGAGTAAAGAATATTATCAGGAATAAAAATGGGATTTCACAATGAAAGAGGATTAATTAAAAGGCATAAAAATTCTAAACGATTATGCCCTTACTCATATATCTGTAAAATACACAAAGCAAAAACTGAAAGAACTGCAAAGAGAAAGAGATAAGAACATATATATTCAGTGATTTCAACTGCTTTCTCTGAATAATTGATAGAACAAGTAGGCAGGAAATCAATAAGGATGTAAAACTGTTTAACAACACTATTAACCAACTAGGCCTAATTGACATTTAGAAAACACTACCCAATAGCAGCAGAACGTACATTCTTTTCAGGTACATATGGGACAGTTATATAGACAGACTTCCTTAGTCAGCTTGGGCTGCCATAACAACATACTATATAGTGAGTGGCTTATAAACAACCCACATGTATTTTTTACAGTCTGGAAGCTGGGAAGTTTGAGCTCAGGATGCTGGTGTATTCCTTGCCTGGTGAGGGCCCAACGCTGTGGTTCATAGACAGCAGCTTCTCACTGTCCCCACATGAGGGAAGGTGCAAGGGTCTCTCTCCACCCTCATGGCCTCCCAAAGGCCTCATCTTCTAGTACCTTCATTGAGTAGGATTTTTAACATAAGAATTTGGTAGGGAGTAGACATAAATATTCTGACTAGAGCATAGATCATATTTGGAGCCATAAAACTCTAAATAATCTATAGACCAAAGAAGCCATCAAAATAAAAAAACCAAATGCCTGTTTTAGGGGAAAAGACTCTCACAGTGACTTTAGCTTCAAGCTAGAGTGTTTATGGAAGCTCTATTTATTTTTAATTTAAAAAAATTTTATACTTTTATTGGTACATTATAGTCTCACATCATAATGCAGTTCACAGTAATAGTGGCATCCATGCACACAGCACTTGAATAGCTTTCCCTCAACTCCCCCTCAAACCCCTCTTCCCCATGCAAGATATTGGGATTGGCATTGGTATTCTCACATAGCCAGAAAGGGAGACAAACCAATTGTCCTTAATAAGTTGAAAGGATAAACAAACTGTGGTATATCCCATACAGTGGGATTCTATTCCACAATAAAAAAAAAAGCCAACTATTGATCATGTTACAACATGTATGAATCTCAAGATAATTATGCTGAGTCAAAGAGCCAGATTAAAAAGAGCATATAATGTCTAATATCATTTATAGAAATTCTGGAAAATTGAAACAAGTCTATAGTGACAGAAAGCAGATATGTAGTTGCCCAAAGATGGGAAGGTTGAAGGGGAGGAGAAGGGAGAGGCCAGAGGAGACTGTAATTGGCAACTGCAACCCCGTTACTTGAGGGGCAATGGATATGCTCGCTTTTTAATTGTGGTATTTCACAGGGATATACACATACCAAAACATTGAATTGTATACTTTAAACAGGTAATTTGTGGACTGGAGATGTAGCTCAGTGGGAGAGTACATGCCTAGTATGTGCAAGGCCCTGGCATTAATCCCTAGCACCACAAAAAAACAAGCAAATGGGGGGGGCACCAACTGCTATGCACATGTATGTCAATGTCAACATGATTTAGATTATGATGTGAGACAATAATACACCAATAAAAGCACATAAAATAAACAAGCAAACAAGACAAAAACAAATAAGAAATGCGTAATTTATGCTAGGTCAACTAGTCATCTGATACTACTATTATAAGTAGTACGACCTTATTTTGGTGAAAATACACATGCACATTTACACTAATAGAGAGGGCATTTATACCAAAAAGGTTTAAAACACAACCTACTTTTCTTTCCTCTCCTTTTTTCCTTCCTGCTTCCTTGTCTCTCTCATCTTCTGCTATTTACAATTTCTGATTTTCAAAAAAAAGTCATGTATTATATGTGTAACAAAGAAAAAAGAGAACAATATAAAACAAAGGAAGAAGAGGGATAGAGAAGGAAAGCTACTGATTTTGTTTAATATAGGAGCAGGAGACACAGTTTGGAGGAATTATAAAGAAGATCCCTCATTCCAGAACAAAGATTTTTACAAAAACTCCTCAGGAACAAAAAAACTTAAAGATCAAAATGATGGACTTTCATGCCAACCAAGTTGTCAGAAATTTTCAAAGCAGTTCGACTGGATTATTATAGTTTGAGAAATATGTTGATATAAACAAATAAATAAATAATAAAGCTGGGGTTTTGTTTTTGTGTTTGTTTTTTTGTTGTTGTTTTTTGTTTTGTTTTTTGTTTTGGCAGTACTAGGGATAGAACCCAGGGGGCATTCTACCTCTAAGCTACACATCCAGCCCTCTTTTTTTATTCTTTATTTTGAAACAGGGTCTCACTAAGTTGTGGAGGGCTTCACCAAGTAGCTGAGGCTGGCCGTGAACCTACAATCCTCCTGTCTCAGCCTCCCAAGTACTGGGATTACAATCAATTGCCACTGTGCCCGGCTTAAAGCTGATTACTTTCCAAACAGCAACTTTGATAAAATATGCAGAAGTACAAAATAAGCCTAAGTGATGGCTGAAGGTTAGGAAAGAACAAAATCATTTTCTATGTAATGAGAGATTTCCAGCTAAGAGGATGGATGGTCTAGGTCAGATTTGTCACCAACGGCAATTCTAACATAAAGTTTTCTGCTTTTGGAAGAATTACGTGCTGCAATATTATAGCTGACATACCTAGTGACCTCGATAATTTTCAAGAATCAAACGGGTTGCGTAAATGACATTATTGTGTTAGAGCTGATGGCTAGTGAAACCCTGACAAGGAAGTACTGGGAGATCAAATGTTAGTGCTAAGTCTCAAAGCCTTAAGTTAGGGTAGTACTCCAAGATGGCATTTCAACCATCTATTGTTTCCTAAAGTACACAATAAGTGACACTTGTGATGGGTAGGTGAAAGGGGGATACTATGTAGCTTAGTGGTCATGTCGACAGTCTCTGGAGACCTCAGCTCCACCAATTTCTGGGGCACCAGAGGCACCTCATTTTTCTCATTGGCCTAATAAAGAATTCCAACTGTTATCTATGCATTGTTATGGGGATGAAAGAAGATAAATGAACTTTTGTTTAAAATGCCATACTATAAAATAATGCTCTTCATTAATTTTTGGCTCATTCATACATGAAAACTAAAATAATAAATTAGACTAATAATAACATTAGAGTTGAAGGGGGCTCAGAGACATAGGCCAATTCCCCAAACTGAAGCCCAGGGAATTTAGAGTAAAGCGGAGCTAGCAAGAGCTCTCCTTGCTGGGTCTGTCCCCATGCATTGAGCAGACCACAGCTGCTGGCATTTCTCATCTGGATTCACTGTCAGTTCTTCATCAGCTCATGAGCTTCTACTGAGCAATGATTAGGATGTTTTAAGTAAGTACAAAATGGTCAGCAGAGCTGAGCGCACCAGGGTGCTCAGTAAGTATTACCTGGTGATGGTAATTACATGACAACTTAGAGACAAGGCAAGAGACTAGTTCCAGAAGCTCCCTAGTGTGAAAATGAGTCCCATTCTTTCTCGCTCTTCTCTCTCTCTCTCCTACACACACACACACACACACACACACACACACACTGCACAGTCTATTCCTCTTTGTCTTCTTTGCCTAGTTCAATAAAACCAACTTGTTCTCAAGCCAGAAAGTTGAGAAATATGTCTTACATATAAAATAAATTGTCATGTAAATTCAATGCCCAACCATTCATCTATAATAAAAAACAAATAAGCAAAATGATCCTAAATGGGCAAGTAGAAAATTCTATTCTTCTCTTCTAGAACAACAGAAAAGAATATTGGGAACCTAAATATTGATGTGGATGGAATGCCTGGCAAGGAAGATGACTCAGCATGCTTTCTTCTATATTTCCTTTAATAGAGTTCAGAATGCCTGTTTCCTAAAAGATTTACAGTATCCCAACTCAGCAGCAAATAAGCCAGTCTTTTTGGATTTCTGTAAATTCATCTATCAAGCAGTAACATGACAGGGGGACCTTTGTCAACCCAGAGAATATCTGCATTCTTTTCTGTCTGGGCTAGGGGACTTTGACACCAAAGCATATATCCCAGATTTACAGATTGTCTCTACCTGTTCTAAAACACTTGCTTCAGCACATTGTTTATACGACAGAAGAGAAATCAGATCCTAAGTGCCCCTCCCCTCTTTAGTGGCAGCTTGGTTCAAACTCCTATTTGGCTTAGATCTGAGATTCAATGCCCTCAAATCCCAGTGTACAGTGGAATTTCGGAAGGGGTGGAGCCAAGTGGAGCCAAAATGGGAAAAACAATCTTTCATCTTTTCCTGAGTGATCTCGGTACTTGGGGCTTCGTTATTATTTTTAAAGCAAATTCCTCTTGGTTTAAAGCTTACATCAAAATGTGTTCCAAACATAAACACACTTTATTTTCAGACCTTCAGCTAATTGGGACTGTCCGCACATCTTCTCCTCTCTCCACTACATAGAAATTATCAGAACTTGATCTTTTGTCACTCTATAAAATTTTGTCCCCAAATTTTGCCTCTTCTCTCTGCTGTATGGAAAACAGGATAATGGAAAACAAAGTGACTGTGGCGTGAGGAGGGTCTGGCTCTGAGTGTGCAGCTAATCGAATCCTCCCAAGGCTGGTGCCAGCAGCATCCTGACCCTTGCTGGGATTGTTCAATATTGCAGTGAAAAGTGCAAATTGTAGTTCAAATATGTCTTCACTCTAAGTGCATTGGGTCATTTACCTTAACAATGTGAATGTGCACTTATTATCATGTTCAACTTGATTAGTGTATGGTCTAACATTTAAAAGTGCACTTCAGATAAAAGAACGTATAAATGCATGATTGGTTCCTAATAAATTGAGCAGCCCCTTAATGAACTGTGAGTGATCTAGAAAGGAACTGTTATATACCAGCCACAGAAATGGCAAACCAGACAAAATGGGTTGTGTGTGTGTATGTCTGAGCATGTGTGTCTGTATGCATGCACTTGTGTGCACATGTAGGGAGGGAAGATCTTTCTCCATCTTCCATGATACACTGATTGTTAACTTTGTTGGAAAAATAACTAAGAGAATTAAGGGAAATTAGTTCATTAAGGATCCAAACATATGAACACCATCTTTTGGCAAATGCTGGCTTATCTAGCACACCAAAATTGGAAAGTTCAGAGAGGCATGTGAAGAAATCTCCTAAATGAGTTTTCTTTTAGGTAATATAGATCTAATAAAGAATGTAAGATTTTTTAAAAATTATTTAAGACAAATTCAGTTGTACCTCTCCATTCTCATTTTTTTATTCCTATCCTTTCTCTTTGGATTTTATTTGCTAAATATATATTTTATAGTCTTGGAATAGACAAAGGCGCCATCAAAAAAGTGGAAGTTTAGAGCCAGGTATGTTAGTACACAGCTATAATCCCGGTACTTTTGGGGCTAAGACAGAAGAATTGTAGGTTGGAAGACAGCCTCAGCAACATAGCAAGACTCTCAGCAACCTAGTGAGATCCTATTTAAAAAAAAATTAAAAAAGGGCTGGGGGTATATCTCAAAGGTAGAATGCCCTTAGTCAATCCCTAGCACCACAAAAAAAAGAAAGTAGAAGTTTAGTATCTTAGTTATGAAGTATATCTTACATTTACTTCTGATCAGAATCATAAACTTTTCAGCTGAATAAGGCAACTGCCTCTGTACTTCATTTCTTATTCACATAAGGGAGTAAACCCAGGTGAATTTTAATGTCAGCTGGAGAAGTTTATATACTTCTTTGGCATCAGGGCCAAAAGAAATTTAAGAAAAAATGTACTATGCAGATCAACATCAAGAAATGCTTGCTTGTGTTGAGGCAAGAGGAATATAAACAAGTGTGAGTCAGGACTCCTCTTCATAAACTAGGTAGCATTGTTAGGGCCATGCTCATACTCTAGGCCATACACGCAAAATCAAAGTTCACTTGAGATGGTCAGGGAGGGCTCATGGAAGAGATGAAATTTGAGCTTGGCCACAAAAGATGTGACTTGGCAAAGATAATCCCACAAAAGGGTAGAGGATTTGGGACAATTTTAACCACCCCGATTTAAAAAAAGAATGTGATGTGATTGAAGTCTACTGAGGAGTCTGAAGGAGCTTCAGGAAAAGTCCTTGGGGGCAGCATGGTGACCCAACTGGCAGGGGAAAGCCTGGAGACTGTGGACTGTGAAAGCTGGCTAAGAACGAGGAAGTATAAAAAGCTTCAGAGGAAGGCAGTGGCTCCTGCAGAGACAGGTGGACCTGGTCCGGCATAAGGGCGAGGCTGGAAGAGGCCAGTGCCAGCAGGCAGAGTGTCTAGAGGAGGGTATGAATTGGCAGGTGTGTGTGGGTAATGAAAGGAAGTCAGCAATGAGGACTGAACTGTCTGAAAGCAGAGATTCTCTGTGCCAGGGTTCTTACCCCACCTGGCAGATTTCCCAAGGATGGAGACAAATGCATATATGTAACTCCCATATGCGTCTCTTAAAATGAGACATTGAAGTTCATCCATGGAGAAGTGGGGTCTATGTTGTTTCCCTTTGAAATCGGGTGGAAATTTGTAATTACTGTAGCTGCCAGAATGTAACAGAATGGATGCTGCATGGTTTCTAGGGCTGGGTTGTAACAGGCAATAATGCTTTGTGCTTCTTATTTTCACTCTTTCTCCCCCCACCCACCCCCAACACTCACCACACACACACACACACACACACACACACACACACACGTCTCCCAGGCCCTGAGCCAACAAGTGAGAATACTGGGGAGATCACATGAAGAGGTCACATGAGGATGCCTGCAGAGCTCTTTCCTACCTGCTCAGTTTTCCAGCTGCCCTACACTTCTTGACGCAGAGATGAGACATTCCTGCTCTATCTTGTCTTGACCATTTGAGTCAATGATCAAAGGTCTGATTGTTTTTTTGCCACCTTCTACATTTGGGGGTAATTTGTTTCACTAGATTTTAAAACCCACTGGGCCCACCTTGTCCTTGGCAGCCCCATTCCAGCGATCACATTTTTTTTTTTTTCTGTGAAGGACTTTAGGCTTGCACCTGCTCTGTCATTATAGTGGGAAAGGTGCCACAGAAGGGTATCTAGATGAGCGAGCCTGGCTTATTCCAATAAGATTTCACATTTACAACAACTAGCAGTGGGCTATATTTGGTGTGTGGGCCTAGTTTGATGACCTGTCCTGCCCTTAGGGGTCATTAGCAATAGGTCTCATGATCATGGTTGCACCAGGCTGGCCCTTTCCAGGAGCATGTCACATGGGCCAGAGTGAACAAAGAGCCCAAGATAACACGTTTTCCCACGTTCTACACCCACCCACTGAGCAACCCTCGCCATTCTACTTCAGAACTATCCTGAGCTGGGATCCTTCCTCCTCCTTCCTCCTATTTTATTTTATTCCTAATTGCCCCATATTGACTGTGTTCAACAGCGTAATCCTGAGGGTTTTCCTACAGACTCAAAGCATAACTGATTTTTGAAACCCAGTTCCCTGTTACTAAGTACTCAGAATTCATCTCAGAAACCTAAAGGGTTCTCTTCACCCATGATACATGGAACTCAAGGATGGGTAAGAATGCATCCCATAGTCCAATTCCTATTCCTTGAAATGCCATCAGCTGTGAGCAGCAAAAAGCCACAAGCAGACAGGAGAGAACAATGGGGCCATGCTTTTGTTCTGCCTCCTGAGAGCCGCTGCCGTCAGGCCCTTGATAGCTTTAAGTGCTGGTTTTGCAATGATGGTGAAGTAAGCAGTACTGAGTTCACAAGTTCACATCACAGAACGAGCCAAGCAAGAGGCCTTAATGAGAGACAGAAGGACTGTAAGCTAGCCAGAAAACTCGCCTCTCCTTCCTCCTGGTTTTACAGGATTCTCTAATAAGGGGATAACTTGGAGAAAAAGGAAAGAAACTCCACTAAGTGTAACAGCAGGAGTCTCCCAGCAATCTTCTAAGCAGCTTCCTGAGAAGGCCTCCAGCCATTCAGCAGAGACCGGAAGGCTTAATGAGAGCAGCCCTGCATGCCCAGCCTGTTCACAGTCGCCCGGATGCTGCTTTCCGCAAGTCTTTGCCCTCCAAAGATCAGCTGGCCACTTAGAAAAAGCAGGACGGGGAAGGATTTGCAGCGACTGTTCGCAGCCCTGACCCAGCTGTTATTTTATGAGAATAATATATATATATATACATATATATATATATATGTATATATATATCCAGTTTGCCTTATGTAATGGGGTCACTGAAATGTAGGTGGTAAAGGGTGCTAAGAAAATAAACTTGTGGTTTCATTTCTAAGATAAATGGAGAGTGAGAATAGACTTATGAAGAAAGCTCCTATTTCATCAGTCCAAAAAATCACAAGCACAGGCTGACTAAAGAGAAGAGATGTCACTCTTAGAAAGCAGACAAATATCTATTGGACTGACCGCAAGTGCTCTTAGGCAATGCAGCAGGTGAGACATCTGACAAGCTCAGACAACAAAAGTGGCATGGTTTGGGGATCGTTGAATGGGGGACACCTCTTTCTTCTGCTCTTACCTGTCCCCTAAATCGTGAAAACTTTATAAGGAAGCAGGACAGCAATGGCAGTGAACTAGCACCTCAGGTCTCCGAGGAACTGATGTATTCCTCCAGAAAGCACTTGATAAAACAGCAGTTTGTGTGAGAGCAAGCTCAAATCTTCTGGGAAAACTGTGTTCAAAAGAATTGCTTTTATTTATGAAAGGTAGTGGACTAAGTTTCTGTTCTGCACAACCACAGAAAGGCCTTACACAGAATCAGATTGCAGTTTCCAGTTCAGAGCACTGTATTGGTGTCAGATAGGGAAGAGGCATGGAAGATCTAGAAAGCCACACCCGGTTCTTGCCAGGAGACTGGGAACCAGACATTGGCTAACCCTCAGTCTTCTTGTCTGCAAAATGGGTCTAATGAGCCCACACAAGTCACCCAGCCATTAGGAGTTCCAAACAAGATCACGAACTTGTAAACTCCTACGGGTTTTGCAAAGCTATGTTTTCATAATATTCTGCACAACTATAAGCAAAGTTCAATGGGGAAAGAGAAAGAAGGAAAATAGGGGCAATCTGGTGTCCAAGGTGCTTTTAATCATTAGGCGTTTATACAGCACTTTGTATCTTCAGAGAGCAGAGCACCTTTTTTTCCCCTAAGTTACTACGACAGGCACTTACCGACCCAGAGCAATTACCAGCGTCCAAATATGGCAGAAAAGCGGGAGAGTTCAGAAAAGTAGTAGTGCAGCTATTTCCTTTCCAAGTGCAGAGATGCCAGCTATCAAGAAATTGCTTTCATTCCTCTCACATCTAAACTAGAGACAGCATAAAACAGAGTCCAAGACCATATGTCAGTCACAAACTATACATGTTTCTCTTCTCCTTATCACAGAACCAGGCAAGAAACTAAAATTCAATATTTATAAAACCTGCCTACCAAAGTCTTGACCTTCCTAAGGAACACAGAAAAAGTCAGACTCCTGTGGTTTGCTCTGGAAAAGCTATATGGGCTTTTTGAAGCCCCATCCTGTGCCCTAGAGCTTGGTGCTTCAAGGACTGTAGCTCAAATACTGGCTCTCTGACTTCTGATCCTTTGCAACAAACTAATGCTGGACTCTGATATCTTAAAAAACAAAGCTTTGTTGGCTCTTTTTATTGCTGGAGATGGAGGCTTACATTGAGGATCAGGGTATGCTTATTTTTAAGGAAAAGGAAAAAACTCAAAATGAAATATTCCAATGGACTACACAAATGTGGAGCCCAAATCCTGTTCTGAAAGGAGACATTTGGGGCCAGGAGGAATTAAAAGACCTTGGGTTGAAAGTTTGGTTTTGGCTTGGGCTGATCATCAGCAAGACTGGTGTGGTTTTGTCTCTTCCTTCTCCCTTGGCTGTGTCCAGAGAGCAAAGTAGGAACCTGATCCTTGGTTGGGGAGAACATGGATAAAGGCTCTCACCATGGGGGCAGGCCAGGCTGCAGAGGAGGAAGGGGACAGAGGGATGCCAAGAAGCAAGAGTGGCTGATGAGGCCTCCTTGTGGAGGGCCAAGACTGCTGCCCTCTGGGAAGGAGTCCTAGCTAATATTGAATTTCACATTTTCCTGTTATGTATTAGGTAATTATCATAGCAGGTTAGAGAATTATCAAATGGCAACACTGCTTTGGGAACTAAAGGGACTTTGTGTATCTTTGTGCAGCAGAGTAGGGGTCAGTAGGATCCAAAAAGAGAGTAAGAAATATAAGTAGCATAGAGTTAAGGATACAGAGTTAAAAAAAGCCCAGGAAATATCTTACCCGTTCACCACTCGGGCCCCAATAAGATAAGAAAACAGGCTCAGAGAGATTCATCTATTGCCCACAATTGGGTGAAATAGTTTCCATTAGTCATTTATATATTGATGAAGGAATTTCCCTGCCAACACCCACTACCTACTAAATAAATAGTTATCATTCTGTCCCCAACCCTGAACTCCTAATATGTATTGAATGGAAGCTGGGTCAAAGCTATAAGCATCTAAACAAGTTCAGTAGTCCAAGGAGACTAATCAGACTTATTTAAGATTTTACTGGATTTTTCCTCCTATTTCCCTCAAATCTCTCTAACCTAACAAGCTAGATAGTCTTTGACATGTCTTAACTGCCTGGCCAGCGCACAGTCTTTTGAAAGATGCATTCATAGCCTCACTCCTTGAAGCAAATTTTGACTGCCTGCTGGAAGTGTTTCAGGCACGGTTTCAGACACAGAGTGTGTGTCATGCATGACACTACCACAAGGGGCTTACACTACAGGCGTGCTGTATCTCCCAGTTTTAGGACAGTTCTTAACGGAATAATACAGTGTTCATTTTCTACCAAACCCTCACCACGTGTTAGCATCCAGACTCAAGCCTGCAAGCAGAGGTAAACACTTGTGGTTCATTCCAGCTCTGTTGATTCTCCCTGCTCTCTCCTTTGCCATTTTCAATCAATGCATTCTTTGTCTGCATCCTCCAGCTCCCACACCCACAAGTAACTCAGGAAGTTCTCCAAATGCACACAATACTATAAGCCTTTGAGAAACTTGAGTGCAGCTCCCTTTCCTGCTTAGCATCCAGAGACCAACTCAAAAGGAAATTCACTCAACTGAGGATTTCCAAGGGTAGATAACATGGAGGTATTTTTGGAAGTTTGGGCTCTACTACAACAAGACATTTCATCATTTTGAGAACATGGATCTATTGAAGCTAGTGGAATTGATACCTTAAACTTGAGAACTCCTATGTAGGGGCCACCGTCCTGCATTCCCCACCCCCATCCTCCCGGAGAATCCCAGAGCGACAGGAAGTCAGAACACAAGAAGACATTCTCCCAGGTCTCCTTTCTCCTTTGAAGGCCCTGATTTGGAGGGAAAGCAAAAACCACCACCGAATCATACCTTTCCACAGTCATCCTAATGGAATTCACTTGTGTCTTAGAAACATATTACAAAGGCTTGGCAGCTCCAGGGTCTGGTGTCAATCTGCAGCTGTAAATAGCATTGAGATCAGAGCTGCCAGAAGTCAGTTACAACCATGTGAGTGCATAAGATCAACTGTGTCCATCGCTGGTGATGTTTGGCATTCAATAAAAGATTACATGAAATGAACTAAGAAAAAATATCCTCTGGAAACATGTGCCTCTCTCCAGGACATGACAAAAGTTTTCTTTAACTGATAGTAATAAATCTTAGGGTTTGAAATGGAAGAAAAAGTGGTTGGTTTACAATTGTGATGAATAAGCTCCCGACTTGGCAAGAATTTCCTTGTGTGCAGAAAGGCAAATTTTCCCATTCCAGGTGCCTCTCTCCCCCAGGTGCATCACCTAGACATACCTCATCCTTTCCAAACTCGGGGCAATTGCCTTTTCCTTCTGGCTTTGCTCACTGTTTTTGAGTCACACCATGAACTGATAAAAAAAACAAAAAAAAAAAACCCAAGTTTTCTAAAGTGTGGGCCCTTGTATCTGAGATGCGTGCAAGCCCTCCTTGCTCAAAAATGAACACTACCCTCGCTTATTGTTTTCTAGCAAATCTGTGAACAGAAGGGTCATTTTCTGCCTTGATTTCTTTAGATGTCATATGTTTAAGAAGGATAAAACGCACATTAGGAGGCTGGCAAGGCACAGCCACCACAATATCCCAGCTCGGGTCCTATTCAACTCTTCTTCTTTTCCCCTTCAGTGAGCTTTGCATAAAGCTTACCCAAACCCACATGGATTTCTATAATATCCAAAAAGAATGACAATGAGTGATGTGATGTAGGTGGAAACTGCCTGAAGAAACCTAAATTGTAACAGGAAAAAAAATTGACATTTTAGATTTTAAATGTTACACAGTTTTTATAAAGCTTCAGTCAATTTATTTTATTTATTCTAATGAAGAGCATTACAACTGCTTTACCGCACTGAAGCAAGCATCGATCACATCATTAATCACACCTTGTGAATAGCCACAAATCAAGTTCTAACAGCAAGCACTGAATCAGGAGCAATGAAGCATAAACTCCTTCACAATTTATGATCTCTCCAATTGCATCTTTTCAACCATTAAATTGCAAGATACCATAAATTTTTATCTTCTTCACTTCAGTCACATTATTGATTCTGCCGTGTGAAATATAGAAGCGCCGTAAATCTCGGCTATTGAATTAAATTTAAAGTCTCGACTTCAGAAAAGAAACCCAACACACTGCCGTGGCTGTTAATTTACACTGAGGAACAAATGATAGAAACATTAAAATTTAAATGGACAACAGGGATTTCTAAAAGCCATAGTACTGTCAATCCTAGTCCTTGTCAACCTTGAGGGCTTTTTTTATTATTATTAATTCAAATTTTAAAATATAAAAAAGGAAGAATTAAAAAAAATCTAAAGTAGAAGGTAGGTAGATTATTCATCAGAACAGGTGATAGAATGAGTCCTCAGTGGGAATGGCTACCAATGCTAGATATTAAAAAGGCAGGACAATGAAGCAGTCCCCCACCCACATGAGGCAGGTCCCAATGGACCCACATGCCCCAGGCCCCACTCAGGACACCTCTGGATTAAGTGATGAACACACAGAGGCATTGACGGTGCCTAGGTAGCTGTGTTCACTGCCCCAGTTTGCCACCCTGACTGCTGATCCATGTGCTGCCCCTGTCCCTCCCAGTGCCCTAGGATACTGCCCTGGCCGGCTCCCTACTGAGGGCCCCTTGGTAACTGGCTTCCTGTTGGGTTTGGCCAATGGAAGGCCCTAGAAGAATAGCAAAAGGCAGGATGAGAGACATAGGAATATTAGTTCTCACTACCTTGCTACCTTGATGCCAGGGTCTGGCAGGGATTGGACCACCCTGACAACAGCCCCCATGCATGTATGGGGAAGGCACAGAGGAGCAGGGGTTCTTCCTTGGCTCAAGCTCTCACCAAGCACCAGGAACACTAGTTTCTACTTTGTTGCTTCAGGTCTGGGGGTAGAAAAGGCTTCTCCCTGTTGTTTTCCTCCAGGTGCCTCCATCTTCCTTGTGGTTCCCTTGACCCTGCCCCCAACTCTGCAGAGTGCTCTTATTAAAGACTTGTCAGGTGGACATCTGATACACAAGGCATCAGAACACAGAGAGGATCTCAAAATCTCCAGAATAGAGTGGATCATAGCCTGGCCTTGCAGTAAAAGCATATATCACACTCCCAAAATGATGAAAATTCTAAAGTAAACACAGAACAAATAGATCAAGGAATAGCCATTCTGTTTTGACAGATAGCTTTCCCTGGTTATCAGGTAGGATATGCATTGCACCCAAGATAAATGAGATCATGGCAAATGGTTTTGTCATAAGCCACCAGGCAAACTGAGATCTTCTATCCATGGAAGAAGAGGTTACTAAGCAAAGATTGGGTAGAGGAGGAAACAGGGGCTTGCCTTCAGGCATACACCATTCCAACATAGGTACAGGCAGTCCATGGTCCACCATGAGGCCCAGGGCTGGCTGGAATTCAGAAGACATAGATGACCACCAGCCTAATCTTACAGGATCTGAAACAAGTTGTGATCTAAAGAAGCCCCAAATGACTTCAAGCCTTATCTATTCTCTAAGATTCATGAATCTTCTATGTCCTCCAAGTTTCCCTCTTGGAGGGTAAGACAGTTAAGAAGGTCATCCTAGGATAGCAGTAACTCAAGGTAATATTATAATTGCTGTCCCATGATCCAACAAACACCCAAAAAAGACCAAGGACTCCTGTAATTGAATATGCTAATTTCTTTAACCTAAGAATGATCTTGAAATAAAGGGATTGTCTTTGCCAGTCTAAAGCTGTCTCTGAGGTCAGGACATTCCTGAGAGCCAGGAAAGCCATTCAGGGACTAACTAGGGGTTCAACTTACCCCTATAGGATCCAGGAAGGTCTAAGCTAAACAAGATTTCTGAAATCATTCTTGATTTGACTGAAATCCATGTGAGAGAAAGAAGAGCAGGATCTATACCTGCTCTACAGAGCAGCTCAGAAGTTCCTGCCTCAAGACCTGACCCTTGGTCTATCACAGTAATGCCACAAACTCATAAGGTGATTTCTGACATTCAGAAAAAAATAACTAAGGTTCCAAAAGAGGTGGAAACTGACAATTTACCGGCTCTTTGCAATGCTTCTATTTAGTAAAATAATAATATATTTATGTGACTCAAAATTCAAAGGATACAAAAGAGGATAAGGTCTCCCTCCCACTCCATCCCTCAGCTTCGTGGTTTCCTTTTCTAGAGGCAACCAATGCTACTAGTTTATCTACTGATCTATTATCCAGTGTGTATTATGTGTCTGTTTTCAGAAATACTCTATTCAGATGCAAAAATGCATATATGTGCAGAGATATGTGTGTATATCAGTATATACACACATATATTCCTCCTTTAATAAATGATGTGCACACTGCATTGAACCTAGTTTTTTTTTCACTTCATATGTGATAAAGCTTGTTCTATATCAGCACATAAAAAAAAATTTCTTGCTCCTCTTTAAATGCATGATAGTTATGTAAGATAGACCACAATTTTAAAAAATCAGCCCACTGTTGATGAACATTTAGGTTGTTTCCAGTCTCTTGCTACTCTAAACAATACGACAGTAATGATCACATACATATGTCATTCCACAATTGCTACACCGCAGTTTTTAAGTGGATCTAATGTTTTTAAAAATCAGATTTCATGTTTAAAAAATGGATTTGAAACTTCTTTTGAAAAATGAAAGATCTGGCAGGAGTGAACTCCCACTCTTACATGGCAACAGCGTTAGAGCAAAGCAGCGGATACCCTTTGCAAGACACATGCACACTCCAGTTTTTATGTCCTCTGCACACTTTTGTGTGACTTGCCTGGCCCCTGTGGCATTTGAAATCCTACCTACCTCAGAGTATGGTAAGGATTAAATGAAATGATGAAGGGAGAGCACCCAGCATGGTACTTGGCACCTTGTGAGTGGAAAAGATATTCTCAAGGAAAGAAGATGGTTATTAAAGGATTATTCTTTTCTACTCTCCTGTCTTCCTCTTGAAGAACTTTCTCTGCCTCTCTCTGTCTCTCTCTGTCTCTCTCTCTGTCTCTCTCTCTCTGTCTCTCTCTCTCTCTCTCCTTGTACTGGAAATATTACCAAGGGACATTCTACCTTTGAGCTATACCCCCTAAGTTGTTGAAAGTCTTACAAAGTTACTGGACTGGCCTCAAACTTACAATCTTTATGTTTCAGCCTCCCAAGGACAAGGATTACAGTAGTGCACCACCATGGCCCAGTGAATTTTTTTTCTTTAATCTTTCTAATCCTATTAGAAAGTAAACTGTAGGAACACAGCACCATAACTTTAGAACCTCAGAAAGTACACACACAGAAGGAATGAGTGCATAAAGGTAGAATGCCCCTGGATTCAATCCCCAGTACCACACACACACACACACACACACACACACACACACACACACACACACAAAAGAAAAAGAAAAAAGAAAAGTAAAGAAAGAAAAAAGAAAAGAAAAAGAAACTAAGATCCACATAATTGTCTTTTGATGTTTTCTTGTTTTTACTCATTTCCCACCTACTTTTCCAGTCTAAGCTTTTCTATTTTTCAGTTATATAAATATTTTATACATTCCTTAGTATTTATCTTCTTTACCTTATCTTTTGAATTACCTTTTCTATTCTCTCGTTTAACTCTTTCTTCTGCTTTCAACTGTTTCAATCTCATGGTTTTGTACCAGAAGAAATCAGATTAATTTTTATGTGTTCCTCAAATCCATAAATCTAATTTCAAATTCCAAAACAGCCCTAACATCTTTGAAATGTTAATAACCCTATAAAAATATTCACATTAGTCCAAATTATATGATTAATGTGGCATCTTCCCCATGAACATTTAAATGACTTTCAACACATGACTTGTGGCAGTTGCTATGTGACCCAAGTTCCACCTTAGAAAATTAGAAGATGAACAATGTTACCTAAGAGATGCAATTTTGAAATAAACACCAAAGACTTCATGGGTCCACAGCTGTTTCCCGGCTTTGTTTGTTATATAACAAGTGGAACACAGGGGTTGTTGGGGAACTTTAAAGTTCACAAAGTGCTTGTCCCACACCACACTAGCTAGTGTGCTCTTCATTGCAAGTGTGAGGGAGGGGCAGTAGGCTGGAAATAAACGGGGCAGTTGTTGGGGGAAAAACATGGTGTCTTACACCCCAAGGACAGAGAGTGTGGCTCCACTCCTAGAGGAACCAGGAATAAAGCTGCAAAGTCGCTGGGAAACAAAACACTTACTCTGTTGGTCAGTCCCAGCAAGGCCACATCTCACCTCAGCTTTTCTCTGCATGTGTCTCCCACTTCTGGGCCTGCAGTGTGACTTTCTCCTGACACACAATAGCAGATGGCCATCCTATATCTCATGTGCGTCCTCACCCTCCTTCAGATAGTTTCAAAGATTGACATAGACTCTCAGTCCCAAGTCCAAATAAATGTTTGTGAGAGACATTTGGATTGATCCACCTTGACCCAAATGTCATGTCAGTCCAACATCCAAAAGGAAGAGAATAACAATACTAACATCTTACTTGTTGACTTTCCAATCACATTGACCAAGGGCAGCTTGCTGGAGGTTTTACTGTGAATTGTAGAAACCATTCAGACAACCTTGAATGAAAAGGAGGAATTGCTGGGGAGAGGTATGATATCTCTTAGGACAAGGATGGGAAGCATGACGGAACTGAAAA
Organism: Graphiurus murinus; assembly: GCA_004027655.1. Lineage (NCBI taxonomy): Eukaryota > Metazoa > Chordata > Mammalia > Rodentia > Gliridae > Graphiurus > Graphiurus murinus. Next base: position 45,807 of record PVLC010011127.1, read on the forward strand.
CTCATTCTGAGTGATTCACCCTCAGCGGGGGGGGGGGGGGGGGCTGTGTGTGGAGAAGGGCGAGTCACATGATGTGCAGGGTCTAAGCAAAATGCAAACGCAAGGCCCCTTGTTCAACATTTGTTAAGAATTTCGAGATAACGACAGCAGAACTGTTCAAGAGTAGGGCTCTTTTCAGTCCAGAGCCTCGTGAGACCGAAGAGACTACATGTCCAAGACACCCACCCTGCATGGAAGTGAGAATACAGCTAGGTAGGCACTCCCAATGGGCTCTCAGAAGCAAGTGATACTACTTTACCCTTTCAATAGGTTTATTACGATTAAGAGACTTGCCCAGAGCAAAATAGGTAGTAAATAGACTTTTGACCAAGGTCTTCCATACCCCAACATATTCTTTTAATTTTACCATGTTCTCTCTTCCACAGCTTAGAATTCAGGACAGAAAATTTCCAGAGCAGATATAAATTATAAAATGTTTACAGATCGGCTGCTAACTTCTGCCTTCTCTAATCTGATGTTCATCCATTTAGAAAGCGCTAAATTCAGCTGTAATTAAATTACAAAGCTTTTAGTTCCCATACAATAAAAACACCCTTGCCATTACTGTACTTCTTACATGACTGTTGTATTATAGCGCCTGGAATTCTTCCTGAACCTCTAATGGAGAGCCAAATTGACACTCACTCTCCAGGAATCATCAGAATTTTAGGCATCGACTATTCCTCTCAGTTCTCTTCTAGCCAGGTAGGACATAATTCTAAAAAAAAAAAAAAAAAAAAAAAAAGTGCTCCCCCTACCTTTTTACTTTTAATAAATGTAATTGAAACAGTCCTGGGCAAGAAGCACCTGGCCTTGGATTGCCATGTGGAGTTTTTTTTTGGTCTGAGGGCACATTTCTTGTTCTAGGGTCAATGAAATAATCAAAACCTAGTCCCTGGGGAGGGAATTTTATGGTTCTCATTTATTTGACCTACAATCTACTAAACTCTATGCCATAGTCAATCAGCTGCAAAATAAAGAAGGAAAGCACAGCTAGTTTGGTCTAGATAAGGCAAAATTCATCAGATCCCAGGCTGGTTAAGTTAGAAATAGATTGTTTAAACCTAATTCAGGGGCCAACAGGGCTTCAGTGAAAATGTCCAGTAGTGGGGAGCTCACTCATTTATTTTACTCACAAACAGAAACCGCTGTTTGAAACGATGAGATGAATCCTAGTTAAGCAGGTTTCCAACCCAGGCGAGGGTCTAGATTGACAGGCTCGGACTGTTCAGAAAAGAGCAGCAGGGAGGTAATGAAGGGACAGCACTTTAGAAGCCACGGGCCCAGGCTTACTGAGAGAGAGCGTCTGTTCAGAGGTTCCCACCACTGCCCTGCGGACGCCCTGGGCCATCTCCTCAGCGACCCACCCCTCTCTGCCCTCACATCACTGGGCTGGCCCATCGATTGATCTCTAATGCCTGCCTTGCTTAATGTAATTGGAATGTCAAAGAATAAAATGTGGTTAGTTACGCGTTATTCTCTCTCTCTCATAAAACTCACCCTTGGACAGAGGGGATGGGCCTTTGATGGGGACTGTCGCAGGGCTTCCAGAGAGCACTTATTTCTACTCATTCTCCAGGAATCATTTGAAGCACCAGAGACTCCAAGTACAGCATGGATTTAAATGAGTGGGACAAGGGCCAGTGGGGTCTTGGGCAGCTGTATGACCAGAGATCAAAGGGGTTTTTGCCAGGTCACAGACAGTCACCCCAGAGAGAACCCACAGGTCTTTGCTTTCCCATCAGCACCTGCGCAGGGATGGCAGGTGGAAGGACAAGCTTTCTGGCCAAGTTTGGCTGGGGACACATTCTCTTGCATAGCCAGAGTCTAGCTCAGTGCCTGACACCCAACAGACGCTAACGTTTGTTGAGTCATTAAATAGACCCATAGAATTTCATGGGGAAACACTGATGAAGAGAGATCAAAGATAGAGAGACAGACGTGATATGGGTGTTCAAGGCACTACTGAGGTGGGAAGGTAGGAAAAAGACACCTTAGTTTTGCTGGCTTTATTTTTTATTTAGGATCATTCAGTCACTTGTGCTGGGCTGGGAGATAAGCCCAGGAAACCTGGGGATAGGGGAAGGAGTGGGAGGTAGAGTGGGAAAATAAAAAGAAGTGGCTAGGTTTAGAAATGCCCAAAATAAGCCGGGCATGGTGGTGCACACCTATAATCCCAGTACTTGGGAGGCTGAGACAGGAGGATCACAGGTTCGAGGACAACCTCAGCAAATAGTGAGATTCTCATCAACCTAACGACACCCTGTTTCTTTTCTTTTCTTTTTTTTTTTTTTTTTTTTTTTT
>PVLC010011128.1:9121-30015 GCA_004027655.1 Graphiurus murinus
CTGGGGATTGAACTCAGGGGCATTCTACCTCCGAGCTACACCCCCAGCCCTATTTTTTATTCTTTATTTTGAAACCGAGTCTCACTAAGTTGCGGAGTGCCTCACTAGGTAGCTGAGGCTGGCCGCGAACCCGGATCCTCTGGTCTCAGCCTCCCGAATGCTGGGATTACAAGCGTGCGCCACCACGCCCGGCTCCAACCGAGGGATTTCTAAGACCAGAAGACCAGAGCTCTAAATTGCTTGGTGTAAGACACTGCATTAACTTCCCAGGGCTGCTATGACAAAGTTGCACACCCATGGCACTTCGCTGTTGTCTCACAGTTATTTCTCACAGTTCTGGAGCCTGGAGGCCTGAGATCAAGGTAGTGCTAGAGGTGCTTCCTTTTGGGACATGCCAAGGAGGATTTGTTCCCGGTCTCTCACGCAGATTCTGTTGGCTGTGTTTGGGTTTCCTTGGTTTGTAGAAGCATCATCTGGACTTCTGTCTTCACCTGCACATGGCCGTCTCCCTGTGTGTGACTGTCTCCAAGTCCCCCATCTCCTTTGTTACGGAAACCAGTTGTATTGAATTAGGGGCTCCCTTACTCCAGTATAGTCTCATTTTAACTAATCACATCTTGCAACAATCCTATATTTCCAAATATGATCACATTCAGACATGCGGGCTTCAACATAGAAATTTTAGAAGAGCACAATTCAACCCATAACAGATGGATTCTAGAAGAGGTGACAAAATGCCTGGGTCTTAATAGACAGTGGCATTTCAAAGGCAGAGCCTCTGAGAAGGGCCTTGAACAGAGGTAGGAGGCAAGAGACAGAAGCAGCTGCATAATACAAGTCACAAAACTGCATGGACTCTGATATTCACCTTATTCAAGAACTGTTTATTAGCCAGGTACGGTGGCACATGTCTGTTATCCTAATGCTTGGGAGCCTGAGACAGGAGAATCACAGGTTCAAGGCCAGTGCAAAGTAACTTACTGAGACCCTGTTTCAAAATAAAAAAAATTAAAAGTGTTGGGGGTGTAGCTCAGAGGTAGAATGCCCCTGAGTTCAATCCCTAGTACAGAGAGAGAGAGAGAGAGAGAGAGAGAGAGAAGAGAGAAGAGAGAAGAGAGAAGAGAGAAGAGAGAGAGATTGAGAATTTACTATGGGTAAGGTAACACATCAGGAGCCTAGGGCCATAGTTCTCGACCTCTTGAGCTTACCATCCAGTAGGGGAGCAGATTCCAGGAGAAGCTGGGTTTGAGGGCAAGTGAAAAGACATAGAGATGGAACAGTAAGACATTTCTAGAACTTTCTGTGGTTTTTACAGAAAAGTGAGCCCTAAGACCTGCAGGGCCTGGCCCTTGCTGGGGGTGTAGCTTGGAGGTAGAATACCCCTGGGTTCAGTCCCCAATATAAATTAAACAAATAAATACATAAATAAATAAATACATAAATAAATAAATATTTTTGGTTGTATTGGGAAACCCAGAGCCCATGCTAGGCATGTGTTCTGCCACTGAGCTACATCCCCAGCTCTTTTTTATTTTGAGAAAAGATCTCACTAAGTTGGCTGATTTCCAATTTACTTATGATCCTCCTGTCTCAGCTTCCCCAGCAGCTGGGATTACAGGCATGTGCCACCGTGCCTGGCTAAAATTTTTTTTTTTTTTTGTGGAGCTAAAAATAGAAACCAGGGCCTTACACATGCTAGGCAAATGCTATACCACTAGGTTATAGCCCCAGTCTTCTTTTTATTTTTATTTTTTTGTGCTACTGGAGATTGAACTCAGGGGCATTCGACCTCCAAGCTATACCTCAGACCTATTTTATTTTTGTTTTGAAACAGGGTCTCACTAAGTTGCTGAGAGTCTTGCTAAATTGCTGAGACTGGCCTAACCTGGGATTCTCCTGTCTCAGCCTTCCAAGTACTGGGATTACAAGTGTGTGCCACCATGGCTGGCTTCCAATCTTCTTCTTCTTTTGTTTTTATTTTTATTTTTATACTGGGGATTAAACCCAAAGGCATTCTATCTCTGAGCTACACCCCCAGCCCTATTTTATTTTTATTTTGAAACAGAGTCTTGCTAGGTTGACAAGAATCTCATTACGTGAACCTGCGATCCATCCTCCTGTCTCAGTCTCCTAAGTACAGGGATTACAGGCATATACTACCATGCCCGGCCTACCAATTTTTTTTTTTTTTTGGCAGTACTGGGGATTGAACCTAGGGGCATTCTACCTCCAAGCTACACCCCCAGCCCTATTTTTTTATTCTTTATTTTGAAACAGGGTCTCCCTAAGTTTTGGAGTGCCTCACTAGGTAGCTGAGGCTGTTGGAGAACCCGGATCCTCTGGTCTCAGCCTCCCAAATGCTGGGATTACAAGTGTGCGCCACCACACCCGGCTCTTTTTTTTTTTTTTTTGCGGTACTGGGGATTGAACTCAGGGGCATTCTACCTCCAAGCTACACCCCCAGCCCTATTTTTGATTCTTTATTTTGAAACCGAGTCTCACTAAGTTGCAGAGGGCCTCACTAGGTAGCTGAGGCTGGCTGCGAACCCGGATCCTCCAATCTCAGCCTCCCAAATGCTGGGATTACAAGCGTGGGCCACCAAGCCTGGCTCACACCCGGCTCTTAATTTTTTAAAAATCTTTTTTTTTTTTTTTTTTTTTGGTACTGGGGATTTTGGTACTAGGCATTCTGTTCCTGGGCTACATTCCAGCCCTATTTTATTTTTTATCTTGAAGCATGGTCTCTCAAAGTTACTGTGTGCTGGCCTCAAACCTGTGTCTCAGCCTCCCAAGTACTGGAATTATAAGCGTGTGCCACCAAGTCTGGCTAGTTTTTTTAAATTTTTAAATGATGATGATGATGATGATTTGTTTCTGGAGATGGAACCAGGACCTGGCCTATGCTGAGCACATACTCTGCCACTGATCTACACCCCAGTCCCTTGTCCTTCACCCTATGTCTTTTTTTTTTTTTTTTTTTTTCGGTACTGGGGATTGAATTCAGGGGCATTCTACCTCTGAGCTATACCCCCAGCCGTATTTTTTATTCTTTATTTTGAAACAGGGTCTCACTAAGTTGCGGAGGGCCTCACTAGGTAGCTGAGGCTGGCCACAAACCCGGATCCTCCAGTCTCAGCCTCTGAAATGCTGGGATTACAAGTGTGCGCCACCACGCCTGCTCCCTAGAGGTTTTTAACGTAAGTTGTCTTATTGAAATATAGAACAAAAGTACACAAATCATAAATGTCCATCCTGCTGAATTTTCACTAACTGAATATACCCGGATAAACTGGAACATGACCAGCACCCCAAAGGGTCATATGTCTTGTTCTGGGTACCTCCTCCACCAAGGGTATCCACCTTCTTGTCTTCTAGCATAATATATTACTTTAACCAGTTTTTATTTTTATATAAATGGAATCATACTGTATGTATTCTTTTATGTGTGGCTTTCTTTTTTGTGTGGTAGTAAAGATTGAACCTGGAGATGCTACATCCCCATCCCTTTTTATTGTTTAGTTTGAAACAGAGTTTCAGTAAGTTATGGCATGCTGGCCTCAAACCTACCATCCTCCTGTCTCAGCCTCCCAAGTACTGGGATTACAGATGTGAGCCTCTGTGCCTGATGTTGTATGGCTTCTTCTGCTTAACATTTAATTTGTGAGATTCATCTGTGTGATTGTAGCTTGTTTGTTGTCAATTCTGTAAATATTCTATTATATTGATGACAATTGCCTTATATTTGAGGCCTAGCAAAATTGCTTGCATTAGAGGACACCCTCAATTACTGTGTGTGTGTGTGTGTGTGTGTGTGTGTGTGTGTGTGTGTGTGTGTGGCACTGGAGATTGGACCCAGAGGCAGTCTTCCTCCAAGCTACACCCTCCAGCCGAATTTTATTTCTTTATTTGGAAACAGGGTCTCACTAGGTTGCTGAGAGCCTTGCTAAGTTGCCAAGGATGGCTTTGAACCTGTGATCTTCCTCTCTGCCTCCAAGTATTGGGATTATAAGTGTGTGCCACCATGTCCGGCTTTTTTTTTTTTTTTTTTTTAAATTTTGAAACTAAGTTGTGGAGGGCCTCTCTAAATTGCTGAGGCCTTGAGCCTGTTATCCTCCTGTCTCAGCCTCCCAAGTACTAGAATTACAAGCATGGGCCACCACACTGACTTTAATTAGTGTATTTTGAATAACAGTGTTGTGTTTCAGGAAGACTCACCAGCCTGCAAAGGCCTTAATCCATGCTGGTTTGCAGTGCTCTGAGAGGTCACCAGACAGAACTGGCTTACCAAGAACAAAAGGAAAAGAAAGGAAGGAAGGAAGCAAAGAAACTTAACCAAGATTTAATCATTATTCCTGGACACAAATACTGGATGTTGACATGAACAAGCCTTTTAATGCCTGCTTTAGAAAATGCACTTAGTGGTTCTGTTTGGAGGCCACACATGGACATAGAAAGAAGAAATGGAGGAGATCCTGATAGCTAGGAAATTAGTAGTTCTAGTTTTAGGTAACTTTTCATATAGGAAGCACTGAGTCTTCAACTACTCAGTGAGCAAGGGCAGGCTACTTGTTCTGGAGTGCTGTGTCAAGTGACTCACTATACTAATGCTGACAAAATCTTTCAGCTCAAAGATATCTGGGAAATTTTTTTTTTTTTTTTTTTTTTTTTTTTTGCGGTACTGGGAATTGAACTCAGGGCCATTCTACCTCCGAGCTATATCCTCAGCCCTATTTTTTATTCTTTATTTTGAAACCGGGTCTCACTAAGTTGCGGAGTGCTTCACTAGGTAGCTGAGGCTGGCCACGAACCTGGATCCTCCGGTCTCAGCCTCCCGAATGCTGGGATTACAAGCATGCGCCACCACGCCCGGCTTTATCTGGGAAATTTGACTATAATAACTTCTTGGGCTATGATAGTAGAAAACCTAAATGAGTAGCAATTTTAATTATATGTGCTTTTAAGTACATATAAATAATTGTGACAGTCCATGAGTGCTTTAAGTGTTGTTTTCTTCAAGAAGTGGAGCCTAGCTGGATGTGGTGGCGCACGCTTGTAATCCCAGTACTTGGGAGGCTGAGATCAGAGGATCCGGGTGTGCGGCCAGCCTCAGCTACTTAGTGAGGCCCTCTGCAACTTAGTGAGACCTTGTTTCAAAATAAAGAATAAAACATAGGGCTGGGGGTGTAGCTTGGAGGTAGAATGCCCCTGAGTTCAAAGTTCAATCCCCAGTACTGCAAAAAAAAAAAAAAAAAAAGAAGTGGAGCCAAGCTGGGTGTGGTGGCACACACCTGTTCTCTTGGTACTTGGGAGGCCAAGACAGGAGGATCACAGGTTCAAGGCCAGTCTTAGCAACTTAACAAGACTCTGTTTCAAAATGAAATGTAAATAAATAAGTAAATTAAAGTTTGGGGTGCAGTTCAGTGGATTGAATCCGTCCCTGGATTCAATCCCCAGTACCACACACAGAATGGGAGAGGGACATGGAGAGGCCAGGCGACTACCAAGGAGAGGAGAGAGGCCTCTGACATTGCCTAGAGCAGAGACAAAACATCTCCTAGCCCTTGCCCAAACTGCAGGTTCAAGAGCAAAAGAAATGATTGTTGCTGCTGTAGGCATTAAATTTTGGGGGCAGTTTGTTGCACAGAATGGATAATCACAAGACTAATGAATACGCAAAGACTATTTGTGAATTAAATAATAAGATCTAGCAGTAGACCTAACAAATACCATAATTTTGAATTAGCAATGAGTACAATCCATATATTGAGATATCTGAATCAATTGTAATCTGATAGGGAAATGTCTGTGATTTTGATTGGTGCTAAAGTCATAGGTGCTGCTAATAACAGTTGTAATTGTTGCCTATATGCATGACCGAAGGAAATGCTAAACTGTGATTCAAGTAAACAAAAAGAAAAAGAAAGCCGGCGTGGTGGCGCACGCTTGTAATCCCAGCATTTGGGAGGCTGAGACCGGAGGATCCAGGTTTGCAGCCAGCCTCAGCTACCTAGTGAGGCACTCCACAACTTAGTGAGACCCTGTTTCAAAATAAAGAATCAAAAATAGGGCTGGGGGTGTAGCTCAGAGGTAGAATGCCCCTGAGTTCAATCCCTAAGACCGCAAAAAAAAAAAAAAAATGTTTCCCATCCAAGTTTCCCTGAATTACATCTCTGGATGCCAAGTTAAGAAGCTCTGTTTTAAGCAGGATGTGGTAGCGCACATTTGCAATCCCAGTACTTGGGAGGTGGAGACAGGAGGATCACAGGTTCAAGGCCAGGCTCCATAACTTAGTGAGAAACTGTTTCAAAACAAAAAATATAAAGGGCTGGGGGTATAGCCCAGAGATAGAGCATTCCTGGGTTCAAGTCCCAGTAGTCAAAATAAATAAATAAAATATTTTAAAAATGGGTTGGGGGTGTAGCTTGGGGGTAGAACTCCTGTGAGTTCAATCCCCAGTAACACACACACACACACACACACACACACACACACACACACACACACACAGAAGAAGAGGAAGAAGCAGCAGCAGCCCTATTTTAGAAAGAAATCGGGCATCCCTTTGATAACTGATTCTGTCCTTCTTAAGAATTCAGGGAAGCTGTCTTTATAGAAAGCTGAACAGACTGTATTTTTATATGTGTAACTGAAAGCTTTAAAAATACCCCTCCTTTTATTGTCCTTCTTGCTCTGTGAGGTTCTTTCTCATTCTTCTTCTGCCGCTCGTCTGCCTGTCCGGGACCAGGCTTTGGAAGGTTCTCTCAGCCTTCCATCCTGCTACCAGAAGGGGCTTCCTATAGGTATGCCCCCAAGTGCTACTCAGAGGGGCTTCCTAGAACACAAACGTCATCCCATCCTCTTCAGGTCCCACTCTGAAGTGACAAGGATAGATGAGCAAGGGACAGGGAAACTTCTCTGCTAGGGCGTGTCCCCAGGGCTTCCTTCCAGCCCCTCTCCCCCTCCCTGTGGTGCTTGGGCATTTCCTTCTCTGAGCACCTTGCTCCATCCATTGGCAAGGCTAAGGCGAAGACCCGGCTGTCATCACCTCCTCCAGGAAGCATTTCTGGAACTCCCCACCCTGACTACTCCTTCTTCCTCAATCCTCCCACTCTACCCAAGGGAGGCCTTTTGGGAGGCTTTTTTTTTTTTTTTTTTTTTTAACACATTTTATTGATGTATTGCAAGCGTACTGAAAGTGCAAGTATAAAGCACGGCTCAATGGGTTCTCATAAACCAAAGAGATTTGTTGCATTTGTACATAAGTAGCACCCAGGTTAAAAAACAGAACATCCCCAGTCTCCTAGAGGTGTCCCTTGGGCTGCCTCCCACCCCTCCCCCATAAGGGGGATTATTATGCTGGCATCTAACTGCATAGGCCAAATTGGCCTGGTTTTAAACTTCCTCTATGAGGAATCCTGTTGTATACAACTTTTATGTCTGGCGTCTGCTCCATAGTGTGTTGGTGAGATCTCTTCATATTGTAATGTATAGTTGTAAATTGTTTGTTCTCACTGATGTATAATATTCCATCTTGTGAAGATACCACTGTTTCTTAGCCTATTCTCTTGTTGGGCATTTGAGTAGTTTCTAGCTTGGGGCCATTACCAATTGTGCTGCTGTCAACCATGTGTGAACTTGTTGCTTAGTAACCTACTAACCTACAAAGACTATTTTTTTTTGTTTGTTTTTTCAGTACTAGGGATTGAACCCAAGGGTGCTCTACCATGAGCTACATCTCCAGCCTCTTTCATTTTTTATTTTGAGATAGGGTCTCACTAAGTTTTTTGAGCTGACCTTCAACTTGGGATCCTCCTGTCTCAGGCTCCTAAGTAGCTGAGATTAATGGCAAGTGCCACCACAACCGGCCTCAAATAAATATGTTCAGATGAATATATATTGAATGCTCACATATTGCTAGAAAAAAAAATATTCCTCTTATGGCCTTTATATTATCTCATTTCACTTGTAGCTAAATTCTCCCTGGAGCTGGGGGTGCAGCTCAGTAGTAGAGGTCTTGCCTAGCATGCACAAAGCTCTGGGTCAGAGCCAGGCGTGATGGTGTACACCTGTAATCCCAGTACTTGGGAGACTGAGATAGGAGAGTCAGAGGTTTGAAACTGGCCCCAGAAATTTAGTGAGACTCTTGGTAACCTAGTGACACTCTTTCAAAAAAATAAAAAGGGCTGGGGGTGTAGCTCAGAGGCAGAATGACTCTGGGTTCAATCCCCAGTACTACAAAAACAAAAAACAAACAAACAAACAAACAAACAAAAAGCTCTGGGTTGAATCCTCAGAAATGCAAGAAAAAGTGTTCTCCCTGATTTGGGCTTTTATTTATTTATTTAGCAGTACTGGAGATGGAACCTGGGGACATTCTATCTCCGAGCTACCCCCCCAGCCCTAGTTTTTTTATTCTTTATTTTGAAACAGGGTCTCACTAAGTTGCTGAGAGCCTCACGAAGTCGTTGAGGCTGGCCTCGAACCCGGATCCCCCAGTCTCAGCCTCCCAAATGCTGGGATTACAAGCGTGCGCCACCACACCCGGTTTTCTTTCTTTTTGTGTGTGTGTGTGTGGCACTGGGGATTGAATCCAGGGGCATTTTACCTCCAAGCCCTATTTTACCCCTAGCCCTATTTTATTTTTGTTTGGAAATAGACTCGCTAGGTTGATGAGAGTCTCACTACTTGCTGCAGCTATCCTCGAACCTGTGATCCTCCTGTCTCAGCCTCCCAAGTACTGAGATTACAAGAGTGTGCCACCACACCCAGCTAATTTGACTTTTTATTACTCAAATTTCTTTATAATTTTATTACATTTTTATTATAAATTTACTCAAATCCTTTGGAAGAATGTCACACACACACACACACACACACACACACACACACACACACACACACACACACGTCTTCACTTGTGCATCTAAACTCCCAGAAAGGAGGACTGAGTGATTTGAATATGGGTTATCTATGTACTCCTTTTGTGAAACAGTCTTAGCTACACTGTAATGTCCCTGCTCTTGGGACAGGAAGCAACCTGAGTCATTTAGGTCATACTCCAAATGTTTTATCATTTCGGTTGTTGCAAAACACCAATGCAGAGAGAAAGGAGGTTGTTTTATCTCTGAGTAGCACTTGGGGGCATACCTATAGGAGATTCACTCCTCCAGAACTTAATCATCCTGGTTTTACTCTTCGTACTTTGGGTGGCTTCTTATAGGGCATGAATGTGTGTTTTGTTTCGTTTTGACTCTACCCTCAAGAATGGTTCCTCTCTGTAAGTTAAAATGCTAATGAATTCTTACAAAGATCGACTTTCAACTGCAAAGTGATCAAAAGAACTATTTAAAACTGTTTTACTGCTTCTGCAAGTTTATTATCACTTATATGCCGGAAACTTTATTTTGAAATATATGTTAACTCTTTTCTCCCACTCCCAGCAATGTGATTTAGGTTCTTCCTCATGATTTTCAGAAAATAGTTCTCAAGGTTGGAGAAAACAGGTGGATGTCTTGCTTTGGAGGTTGGCTGAGGGACATCTACCACCCTGAGCAAAGCAGAACTATGTTTAGTGTTGTTAGAATGATTTGGAACTATGTGCAAAAGCAAGACTGACTTGTGTATTAGTTATCTACTGCTGTGTAACAAATTACCACCCAACAATTCAGTGGCTCGAAACAGCAAATATTTATTATCTCTGAGTTCCTGAGGGGCAGGTGTTTGGGATCAGCTTAGTTGGGTGGTTCTGTCTCAGGGTCTCTCATGAGGCTGTAGTCAAGATGTCGCTGCGGCCATTTTCATCTGAAGGCTCGACTGGGGGATCTGCTTTCAAGATGGCTCCTTTGCATGGCTGTGGTCAAGAGCCCTCAGTTCTTTCACACATAGCTCACACCATGGGGCTGCTTGAATGTTCCCAGGACCTGGCAGCTGATTTCCCCCATACAACAAAAAGGAAGCCACAATGCCTTTTATATTCTAGCCCTGGATGCCACATACAATCACATTCTATTCATTAGAAGTGAGTCACTAAGTACAGTCTACAATTCAAGGGAGGAAAATTAGGCTCCACCTTTTGAAGGGAGGAGTATCAAAGAATTTGTGGACATATTTTAAAACCACCACAGGCAGTAAATAGGTTAATTGAATCCAATCAAGTGTTCCAGCCACATGAGTGGTGGCTACATATTTTCCTTTCCTCCCAGCATAGGACAGAGCTGACAGACAGGAGGTTAAAAATGAATCAGGTAAGGATTTACCTTGAACTGGGAACTTGAGATTGAGAAAAAAATTCTACCTGAAGGGTATGGCCTTGGATCTTCAGTTGTCATAGCAATTATAAACAGGATCAGGATTGTAAGTGTAGCTCAGTGGTAGAACACGTGCTTAGCATGCAAGAGGCCCTGGGGTCAACCCTCACCCCTACTCCCCACCCCACTCTCCCCCCAAAACCCAGAACAAATAGGATAAAAGGGTCATGTTGTTCTGATTGGGACATAAACAATTTCTCCCTGGAGATTTGCAGGTCCCCCATATCCTGCATCCTGGCTTCCAATTGCTAGCTGATCACAAATATTATCTACATGGAATGATGAATTATTGACTAATGTTAAGAGCTAATTTTCCAATTGGGCATGGTGGCACAGATCTGTAATCCCAGTACCTGGGAGGCTGAGACAGGAGGATAGCAGGTCTGAAGCCAGACTCAACAATTTAGCAAGATTGTGTCTCAAAATAATAAATAAAATAGGGCTGGGGGTATAGTTCAGAGGTAGAATGCCACTGGGTTCAATCCCCAGTACTACACACACAGGAAAAAAAAAAGAAAAAAGCCCTAATTATCAAAAGAAGGCAAAATCAGGAGTCTCAGACAAATTTTAAATGAAGGGGCTGGAGATGTTGCTCAATGGTAGAGTACTTGCCTAGCATGCTTGAGGCCCTGGTTTTAATTCCCAGCACCACAAAGAAAAGAAAAAGGAAATGGTTTGATTGCGTTCATTAATTAAATGAGGGGATGGGTAAAATATTACAACTGATCCAAAGGAGAATCCCAAGACTAGACATATTTATAGATAAGGAATATTGTAATAAATTTTCAAAAGGACACAAAACTGGCTTTTGGGATGGGGGTCTTTCCCTCCCTGGCATAGAGGTTATTTGCTTGTTTAGAGGCAAGAAGTGTTCACATTGCTGCTAGTTAACTGCACCCAGAGTTGTAGTGTAAGTGTATAGCCTAGTCAAAGATAAAGGCTCTTATCCCTGTAGATTCAGACACCCTTCACCCCAATATTTCGTTGAACAATTAGGTGGTAATTGTGTGTGTGTGTGTGTGTGTGTGTGTGTGTGTGTGTGTGTGTGTGTGTTGCTGAAGATTGAACCCAGGGGTATTTTACCTCCGAACTACATCCCCAGCCCTTTTTATTTATTTTTATTTGAAACAGGGTCTTACTAGGTTACTGAGAGTATCACTATGTTCCGAGGCTGTCCTTGAACCTACAATCCTCCTGTCTCAGCCTCCCTAGTACTGGGATTGCAGGCATGCACCATGAAGCCTGGCCGGTAATCTTTTTCTCCTCACATCAAGTCATTTCAGCTCCCATGCTAAAACATTCTTCAGAGGGTATCCTTTTAACCTTGGGAAGGTTGAGAATTAAATAAGAAGAAGATGAAACGAGTCAAATATACTCTATTGGTATTTTGGTGTTAAGTTCAGGACTAAACTATGTATATGATATAATTTCTAGAGTATATAAAAACTCAAGAGCATTAAAGAATCTGGTACATTACTCTTATGATTCCAAATTAAAATTGCATAGTAGACTTCAGACTTGTAATTTTAAGGTAAAAGGAGTTAAAATTTGACTTGTTGGCTGGGGATGTAGTTTAGTGGTAGAGCACATGCCTAGCATGCACAAGACCCTGGGTTCCATCCCCAACACCGGAAAAATTGAAATAAATAAATATATATAATGAAATAAAACTGCTGGGTGCAGTGGCCCACGGCTGTACTTGTAGTACTTTTGAGACAGAGGCAGGAGGATTGCAGATTCAAGGCCAGGGCACGATAACTTAGCGAGACCCTATTTCAAAACAAAAAATTTAAAAAGGGCTTGGGGTATAGTTCAAAGATATAGCACCCCTGCATTCAATCCTCAGTACCACAAAAATAAATTAATTAAAAATAAAATTTGACTTGGCTGGGTGAGATGGTGTACGCTTGCAAACCCAGCTAACTGGGAGGCTAAGGCAGGAGGATCACAAATTCAAGGCCAACCTGTACTTTGTCTCAAAATAAAATAAAAAGGGGTGGAGATATAGTTCAGCAGTACAGTGTTTACCTAGCATGTCTCAGGCCTTTGCTTCAATTCCCAGTACTATGCAAATAAATAAATAAAAAGGTGGAGATAGTACTTGGGAGGCTGAGACAAGGAGGATAGGATCGCAGGTTCAAGGACAGGCTTAGCAATGTAGTGAGGCTTTCAGCAACCTAGCCAGACCCTGTTTCCAAACAGTAAAATAAAATATAGGGCTGGGGGTGTAGCTCGGAGGTGGAACGCCCCTGGGCTCAATCCCCAGTACCACACACACACAAAAAAAGGTGGAGATAAGACATGAGGCGAGAAATATAAAGCCACATGTTCTATTTTCACATACGTAATTCAGTGCAGTGATGCCCTCCAGTAATCCCAGTGCTTGGGAGGCTGAGACAGGAGGGTTGTAGGATTTCTTTCTTTGTGTGTGTGTGTTACTGGAGATGGAACCTAGGGACATTCTACCTCTGAGATACACCCTCAGCCCTACTTTATTTTTATTTTGAAAGAGGGTCTGGTTAGGTTGATGAGAGTCTCACTACTTGCTGAGGCTGTTCTTGAACCTGCCATCTTCCTGTCTCAGTCTCCCAAGTACTAGGATTACAAGCATGTGCCACCACACTCAGCAGGATTGCAGGTTTGAGGTCAGCCTCAGCAATTTAGCAAGACCTTGTTTCAAAAGAAAAAATAAAAAAGGCTGGGGATATATATATATATACACACACCCATGCAGCCGTTTTCACACAATAGTCCCCAAATTCTCTGACACAGTTCTCACTGATGAATAGGAACAAGGGGACTATATACTCTCCTCCTTGAATCTGGCCTCTGTGACTTCTTGACTGATAGATTATTGCAGAAATGTCACTGCCATAGGGTACATGCAGTGGTCTTCATGCAAGCGATCAAACCCATGAGGCCTAACTTGCTATTTATAGACCTAAACCTTGTCCAAAGCAAGAAGCCAAGAAGGTTTTGGGGAGTTTTTCAGCTGGGAAGAGGAGACCTACAAAAATCTGCTTCTAGGCTTGAGGAACTGGCAGCTTCCATTTCCTCTCTCTTGGGATGTTAGCTCCTGGCACCCTGCCATCGTGCTGTGAGGAAGCCCAAGCCATCCTGTGGAGAGGCGCACATGGAGAAGGGCCCCAGCCAGCATCCACTTGCCAGCCCATGTGTGAGCCACCTTGAAGGTGGAGTCCGGGTTGAGCCGAGCCAGCTGATGCAGCCTGGAACAGAGGTCCTTGCCCAGCCCTGCCCAGATTTCAGATTCTTGAGCAAAATAAATTAGCAAAATAATAAGCTTTGGGTGGCTTTATGAAGTAATAGATAACTCACATAAGGTATGACTTAGATATATGGTAACGTGCACAAATCTAAATGTACTGCCCAATGAATTTTTACACATGTATTAAACCACATGACCATTCAGCAGGTTAGATATAGAAGATTTGCTCCCTGGTCAAACAGCTTCTTGAAATACTATCTAGGCACCTAAACCAGGAATCCACAGCCTGGACAGCTCAATGTTTATTTTTTCACAGTGATGTTTCCAAAATTAACTGAATTAAACTCTCTTACTTTTGTGTGTGTCATACTAGGAATTGAACTCAGGGGTACTCTACCTCCAGTTACACCCCAGCTCTTAATATTTTTTGTTTTGAAACCGGGCCTCACTAGGTTGCTAAGAGTTTCCCTATGTTGCTAAGGCTGGCCTCGAGCCTGCTATCCTCCTGTCTCAGCCTCCCAACTACTGGGATTACAGGTGTGTGGACCACTGGGCCTGGCTTAAAAACACTCTCTTTGAGCGTCAGTTGATGAAATAAAAACAAGCTGTTGTGTGTAGGCCAGAAAGGAGTAAAAGCTCAAATGGAAGACAACCAGACTTCAGCGTGGAACCTCTGGGAAGGAGGTTGGCAGGAAAATGAGCTGATCTGCTCTTAAATCTCCCATCAGCAAAGTCACCTCATAAAAGGCGAGTGCATAGGGTGCTGTCTTAATTCCTGTGATCAGGCCTGTGAGGCCTAACATGCTATTTAGTCCAAAACCCAGTCCAAAGCGAAAACAACTTTGGGTAATCTTTAAACCAGAGGCAGGGGGAGAACCTCCCAAAATGTGCCTTGCCAATTGCTTTACTTTAAACCCTGGGCTGATTTCCATTAATCACACTTGGCCTTAATTACCCCAGAGCAGCCTTTCTTCCTCTGGCCTGGAGCAGGAATTTTAAGGGGATCCTGACAAAGCAGGTCCCTTGGTCCAAACAATAGTGGCTCCAGGAAAAGGTGGGTGAGGAAGTGTCCATCTCCAGTCCTCTCCTTCACGGGGACCCAAGTCCCAGGCCTGCTTGTGATCTCCCCAGGTAAGAACCCGAGTTCTTCTACTAAATAGATTTTCCTTTTGTTGTCACATTAATTTGCAACTCATTAATAGTGACAGAAGTGAGGTACTGCACCGATGTCATTTGCATATTCATGAGTGACTTATTATTAAACAAATAAGATTTTCCTATCTTCGCAGCACCCAAAGTAAGGCTGAACAGTACATTACACCGGCCCGCTGCTTTATTCTCTCTTTAATATGTTAATAGATGCAGTTGATTTCTTTAAGTAAATACGCATCTATAAAACAACACGTACTTTATAAAAAAGAAATCATTTAAATAATAATCCATTAGCAAAGTTGGCAACAATTTAAGAGGAACAACCCATTAATACGAACGCGTGGGAATCAATTTGCGAATTTTAACTCGGTTGGGTGGTGGGTTGCGGACGACCGAGGAGGAGGACCGGCTAGTGTGTGCGCTTAAAGAAGATTTTAATGAGTTTCCGAGACAAGGACTCGAATCCTTGGTGTCTTTCAGGTGCTGTCCCAGTAGGTCGAAAACTGCTGGAGTCTTTACTGGGATCAGCGTTTTTCCGGCCTCCGCCGGGGACCGGAGACGTGAGCTGAAAGCAGGCCCAAGCGCCACCTCTACCCGGTCGCCTCCCCGGTGCCCCACAGCCCCCCATTAGCCCCAGGTTAAGCGGGGTGGGGGCGGGGCGGGGCCTGGTGTCCCGGGGAGGCCCTCCCCCCCCGCCCGGCTCGGGCTGGTGGCCTCCTCTCCCGCCCTTCACTCCCCTGCACAGGTTTCATCACAGCCGGTTCTTTCCAGCTGGGGTCAGGGTGGGCTCCCCCCGCGGCGTGGCGGAGCGCAGGGCCAACGGCGCACCCTTATCTCGGCCGAGTCAGACACTCGCCGCGCAGAATCTGTTGACATTTACTATTGTTCGCAAGAGTCCGGAGCGCGGAGCGGGGGCGGGCGGCTGAGGCGAGGGAGGGCGGCGAGTGTGGGGCCTGCGGTCCGCTCGGATGTGTGAGTGAGTGTGTGTGTGTGTGTGTGTGTGTGTACACGCGCGCGCGCAGGGGTGGGGGGCCGTCTTCACGGAAAATAAAAGTGGCCGGCGGGTCCGGAAGCTTCCAAGCCGGCTTACCGGCCCACGCCGGGAATAGAGGTGGTGGTGGTGGGGGGTGCGCAGGAAGGAAGATGGGGCAGCGGGCGGTGGGGTCCGCGAGGGAGGGGCGGGGGCGGCTCCAGCCGCGCGGCCCCCGGTGACCCGCAGGACACAAGTGCATTTGTGTCGAGCCGTGGCGGGGATTAAAGTGCCATACGGCCCAAGCGAGGGGGGCGAGGCGGGTGGAAAACAACTCCCCGCGCGCACAAAGCGCGCATTGTTCCAGCCACCTCCATTATGCCGCGCTGCAGCCAACAGCCCGTTTCGCAACTGCCCTCCCGGCGGTCGGGCGCGCGCGCGCGCACACGCAGACACACAGAGGAATTCGCCCGGGCCGAGGCAGGGGGTGGGTGCGCTCCGCCGGGACTGGGAGGGGCCACCCGTGCCGAGGGTGGGGGCGACACGCCGGCGTCTTTTTCAGCTCTGCTGCTTGTCTATTCGGGGTTTGGGTTTTAATGTTTTCTCTTCCTAATCTCCTCCCCGGCACTTTTCTGTTTCTCTGGCTCCTCGGGCCTGCCCCGAGCGCCCCCCCGGAGCCTGGAGCTCCCCAAGAGAGGCGGCACCCGCGGGGGTGGGGAGCAGAGAGGGCGAGCTCTCAGCCGCTGTCACCCGCGGATCGCAGCCCCGGGCGCGCAGCGCTTGCCTGCTCTGCTGAGGACACGTGCGCTGGAGGAACGGGGAAAGCATCCCGCTTTCTAAGGAGAGGCTCCTGAAGCGTCCCTCCCCACTCTCTGGCGCTCCAGGACTTCCCCGACCCCGAGCGGGAGCTGCGGAATCCCGCGCCGCGCTTCTTGGACAGCTCGCCAATACGTGCCAAGTGGGCCGACTTGCCTGCCCCCACCCTAACCACGCTGGTGCCCAGGCCCCGGCTTCCGCCTTCTCCGGGGTTCGTGGCACTGCCTAAGTACACCGAGGGGGAAAATGAAGGCTTGCCAGCCTTTTAGGACCCTGTTTTCCCCTGGGTGTAGAGTGGTGGGGACCGTAGGACCAAGCCTTCCCCTCTCCCCTGCTGCACCCTCCTGGTGGGCAGGTGGGGAGCGAAGTAGCTCGGGCTCGGCGTTGCTAGCGCGGTCTGGTTTCCTTTACGTTTACAAGCTATAAATAAACTTCCCCTTGGGCGGATGCGCGCTGCGTCCAAGGGCGGCTTCCCGCCGAATCCGGCGGGCGGTTTACGATCTGGGCCGGGAGCTGGTTCTAGGGCGGCCTGAACCCAGGGGTGGGGCACTGGCTTGGGCAGAGCTCAGAGGTCGGCCAGGAGTGGCCGAGTGACCCTTCTCTCCCCGGCGGGGCTTGGGCGCCTCAGCACTGGGGCCCGAGGGTGGGGCTGGGTGATTTATGAGCCGTCACCCCACCCCGCCCCTCCCGTTTCACTTGTTTTCCTCTTCTCCAGCTCAAACCCGGTTCCCAAAGCCTCACACCCCGCTCCCCCCTCCCCCCGCGCACACACACACCCTGCTCAGCAACGATTTGGCAATTTGAGGCTGCCGGAGCGCCGGGCCCGGCCCTGGCCGGCGCGTGTGCACTGGGCGTGAAAGCCCTCGGTGCTTTTCACCTCCTGCGCCCCCTCCCCGGGCGGGGAGCCAACCGAACTAGCGCGACAAGACTGGGCGGCAGGGGTGGCCTTAGCCCGAGAGGCCGAGAGGAAGGGCTGGCTGCGCGGCTCCGGAAACCGCGGGCCTGTCGGGTGGATCCCTGACCCACAGGGTCACCGGGCGCGGGGAACCTCCGGCCCACAGCAGAGCAGAAGCCATCGCACCGTCGGCACCGAGCCGCAGGCCTCTACTTGGCCCGGTTCGCGGGAGTGTGCAGTTTCCTCAAGGAAGCCCAGAGGTCATGGCAGAAGTCGTAGTCATGGAAGCCACGAGTCCCCACACTGCGTCCTCCATCAAAAGGGCCGTTTCGCTCGGCTTCGGTGCCCACACTGGGAGCGCTGGAGGCCAGGTCTCCGGGTCTCCAGCGTACGTGGGTGTGTGTGGGGGGGGCAACGGGGACCGTACAAGGAGGGGGACGGCTCTGGCAGCTGCTACTCTCATTTCCGAGGAGACTTGGGAGGCCTCGGAGAAGAGGCGGTCAGTCGAGTGGACGAGAGTGGGAGGCTGGAGTGAAGCGAGGGCGTCTTCCCGTCGCGACGCTCCATGGCTTGCTCCCGGCCCCCTCCCTTCTCCGCGCCGACCCGCCGCCGCCCGCAGGCTCGCCCCTCGGCCTAGTGTTTGTTTAACCCTCCACCCCTCCACCGCAGCTGCGGGCAGAGGGATTCCGGGCGACGCTAATCCTAGGGCTGGACCCCAACCACAGTCGCCGGGAGCGTCCCTCCCTCTCGAGGCCGAAGGTCCCAGGGTGCCGGCACCCCTGCCACCTTAACGGGCCCGGGGGTCGTCAGGGATCGACCGAAGGGGACCTTTGGCAAGGTCCCCATTGTTCCCCGGGGGCTGGGAAGCTGACTCACGCTCTGAGCACAGAGCGGTGGGGAGTGTTTTCTCGGCAGCCTTTACCCGAGTGCTTTATTTAGACAGGCTTTATTTACAGTACACATGTTTTCGGCTCGTTCTTCTGGAGGCGGGAATGGAAACTGGGCAGAGCCGTTCTCGCGAGCCTCACGTTTGGATGGGGTTGAGGCTGAGAGGAATCGAAGGATCCAGCTCCCCGCTCGCTGTATTCTTTAGTAATTGTGGATTGTATCCACGAAAATAGTGGATGAGACTGAAGAAGAGGGCGCTGGTTGGGGAGCACACAGCAGGTCAGCCCTCCCTCAACGTCCACTCTTCCAAAGGCATAGCACCTGGAGGAAGGTGAGACAGCTCAAAGGGCGGTAGGTCACCGGGACAACAGTTTAGTGTGAAAAGCGTCTTTATTTCCATTTCCCAGGCTGTCCCCCCCTCCCCCCAGTGTGGACCTCCAGGCATCCCCAGGTCTTGATCTCTCTGGATTCTGTGGAAGATCTTGAGGTGGCTCCTCCAGTAGAGGCGGTCACAGGGCACCCAGACACCAGGAAGGGAAGGCCTCTGGTTGCCAACCTGCAGTCAAGAGGGCTTCTTGGCAGCCGCTCAGTAAGTGGGGTGGTCCGGTTAGGTACTGCAGGAAATTGCCTGAGCTAGATTAAATATTTTACAAAACCTTCGAGGGGCCTACGGTTGACTTGAAGCTGGCAATGTTAAACCAAACAAAAGTTAACGAGTTCTCTCTCTTGACTTTTTAGGTGCAGTTCAGAGGAGACTGGGGGTAGTGCTCTTTTGAGGAAGTTTAATGGCATTTCCTCTCATTCCTCCCCCCCCCCCCCGTCGTTATGCCCCTTAGTCTCTGCGTCTGAGGTGGTAGAAAAGCCCTTCCTGGGGTCCCCTTATGAGGGGGCTGCAGCTGACTGGACATATCCGGTGGCTGATGAGTTCCAAGCCTTGGCTGGTAGAGTGCTTCTGATTCCTACTTGGGGTGAACTGCAGCCCTAGGAACTGTATGGGACACAGTCTCTCCCTAGGGCAGCTTGTGGGGGAGAAAGGCCCACGCTGTAGGAGTCAAGGTTCAGTAACCTTTCCTAGGTTTCTCTCCCTCTCTAGAATCTCTAACTGCAAATTCGAAACTGCCTGGGGTTTGCCTCTGTCCCTCCCAGAATCCCAGGCCCTAGGTCCCTGCCCCAGGATTGGGTGCGACTTCTTTGCATTCAAGTCCCCCCCCCCCTTCCCACAGGCACACAGCCGGGGGTACCAGACCGCTGCAGGCCAGAAATGAACAGTGGTCATGCGAGAGGCAGCTTGACCTTTGCAGGGAGGGAAGAGAAGGCAGATTCACAACCCGCAGCGCCGCAGGGAGACCCAGAGCAGCATGGGGCGCCTCAGGCACTGCCGTAGCCCAGCAGCTCCCAGGGAGTCGGTAAAGGAAGCCCGCTCCGGGAGGTGAGGGAGCTTCTGCAGTGAGTGTGTGCCCCAACAAGATGCACAGGCGGCTCTGAACAAGAGAAACTGCTCCAGGGAGCTTCGGCTGCTCCCAGTACTGTGCTGTCTGGGGGCCTTAGAGAGGCTATGGGGATACAAGGTTGGGGCTGCAGTGGAAGAAGACAGTGGCTAAAAGAAGCTACTCTGAAGAGGAGCCGCCACCTGGAGATGGCTCATCAGAGGCGGAGGGGACTTCCAAGCGAGTTGGGAAAGTACAGCCCAGGAAGGGTGGAATTGCCAAAGAACATAGTGCTGGAGCTTGCCTGAGTGTTTCAAACATTAATATCTGGGGGGTGGCGTCTTTGAGATAGCCCCCCCCCAGGTAAAAATTTTACAAGCGCTTTAGTGCTAAGAGACCTCAGACACAATGACCTTCTCAGAGGCACTTCAGGCCCACCCGGGGTTTGTTTCTGGGGAAAGGGCTCCCCAAAGGTACGCACGCGCGGGCCCCTTTCAGGCTGGAAAGGCAGGCAGTAAAGGGGTGTGCCCTTTGGGGCTCCGGTGGAGAAGGTGCCGCCTCAGTTTCGATGCTGGAGACCATTGTTTGAGTCTGCATCCAGCGCTTCTCCAGCCGGGCTAATTCTCCACGTGTCCAATTTTCGTGTCTGAAAAAAGCAGCACAGAAACAAAACCATATGACAGGACTGGCTGCAAACCTTGAAGAATCGAGAGGGTGGGGGAGGTGGCGGCGGGGAAGGGGGAGGGTAAATTATGTGGGGGTGGGGTGAGGCGGCGCACTGCTCAAAGTTTCGGCTATTTCCTACCCGATCTCACCTCCCGGCGTGCTCAAGTGATGCAGTTCCAACTCCCTCAAACGATTCTGCAGCCCCAGCGCTCGCGGGAGTGTGGAATTTGTCTGGAGGAAAGGCGCTGCCGAAAGAGGCGGCGCACCGAGCCCCGCAGTGCCAAAGCGCAGGCTGGCTGCGGGGAGACCCCAGGCCGCCCCCTGCGGCTCGGTCCTCCTCCCGGTCGCGAGCTGAGAGTCTGTCTACGCAAACTCTCTGTAGGCTGGGGGTGGGGGGAGGAAGAGGGTGGACTGGGCTTCCAAAAAGCCTAGTGCAGCCAGCCTACCACTCTGGGGGGCGATGCCCCCGCCCCGCCCCACCTTGCTGAGATCCAGTTCCTTACAAAATAGTCCCAAGGCCAAACATTTGGCCTGGGTAGAGCCCTTC
>PVLC010011128.1:30115-48289 GCA_004027655.1 Graphiurus murinus
CCCCCCCCCCGGCGTCTGCGCACACAAACAACCCCGGCTCCTAATCTCATTAGCATAGGCCTAGGTCGGGTGACTCTCTGCACGCCGGGGCCAGCGCTCCACTTCGCAGCAAGCTGGAGTTTCTACCGTGCACGCTCCCGGGGCGGGGCGGGGTGGGGGCGAGGTTTTGCGGAGCACGGAGTTGGCTCTGGGGCAGGCCGGGAAGAGGAGGCCGCCGGGGGCAGCCGGAGCCGCGGGAGGAAGGCCCCTCCCAGCGCCCAGTTGCCGTGGTCCCCGGAGCAGATGGCAACTTTGTCTCCTGGTGTGCGCGCAGCGACTTTCAACACATTCAAAAGGCAGCGCTCAGGCTGTCGGGGAAGCCTCGCTGACATTCAGAACCGATTAAAGACCCGAGACGGTGCCAGGCGCAGTGGAGAGTTATGAATTAATCATGGGGGTTACCGATATCTGAGGCTCCCCAGGGCAGCCCCTCTATTATTAAGCAGCCCCCACTGCCCACTCCTGAGTCCACCCCCCCCCAGGGGTAGGCAAGGCGTCTTTTGCACTGCCCCAATTAACAGCCACTCTTAATGTGAAAAGTGTTTGCCCTGCTACCCTCGGTGTGGGCTCAGGCCGGGCTGCTGGGCCCACCAGACTCCTATGAAGCAGGAAGCTCAGCCTTTGGGACCAAGCCTAGGTGAGCATTGGGCTCTGGCCTGGGAGTGAAGTGAGGTCAGTTATCAGCCCCCCAGGCTCAGGTCAGCTCCTTTCACCTCCAGAGGGGGGAGGTTCTGGTTAGTGAGTGACAGAGGGAGTCACCCACAGTTGGGTACAAGTCCTAGGCCCCTGAAGCAGTGGCAAGCTCAAGGTTGTGGCTCTGGCCAATGTTCCAGATATGGAAAGATGAGGTTGGTGAAACCCCCATAGCCCTTGGGTCTCTTGGGAGGTCCACTGACTGTAGACACATGCCTCAAACTGCCCTGAGTCACCCCAAATGACCCACACCCCTGGGAACCCAAGTGCATATCTCCACCGAACCCACTGTCTGCGTATTGTTAAATCACGCACACTGTTCTAATATCCCCTATTTATTTCCCAGGCCTGCCTGGCCACAGATTTCTGCAAGACGGAGCAGTCTTTGGGTTCCTCCTGCTTCCAGAGGGGCCATAAAAAACAGATGGTCTCATTAGGAACAATTTATGCATATATATTTCGAAGAGTTCAGCAGAGCCGGGGTAGGTTTGCAGCCCCTGCGTCAGGCAGGAGCAAAATATCACCACTGGCAAATGTTTCCAGTTTGCAAAATAATGGCCTATCCAAAGTAGCTAAGCAACGAATTACTCAAACACTAGAAGGTTAGCTGCCAATATTATCACATCCCCTGTGTTCCTTAAACCGTCCTTCTCTGCGGTCATAGGATTTAGGAGGGAGGCTCCCAGGCCTCACACCCCTACGACCGGTGGCTTCCTTTCAATGACTATTTCCAATCTCCAAGTCTAATCACTTATTAATTATAGAGGCAATTCGAGCAAACCCAATTACCCGTAGGCAGCCCTTCCCAGATGGGAAGTCTGTCTGGCACTGCTCTCACGGTGGCCCAATTTCTGGGGAGGCTTCTTTTGCGTCCGATTGCTTTTTGTCAGTGGTCTGCCAGCAGCACTGAGTTCCCTCTCCTGAATCCCTCTAGAGGGATCCTTCTTTCTTTCCTTTCCTTTCCTTTTCTTTCTTTCTCTTTCTCTGTACTGGGGATTGAACCCAGGGCCTCCTGTATGTTAGGCAAGCATTCTACCACTGAGATACATTTTCCAGCCTCGAGACTCCATTTTCTTGTTCCTTTTCTTTCCGCCCAGAGACAACCCGGGCCCCTTAGGAGGCGCTGCCTTCAGGCTAAATTTACGCTTTGCCAGATTTAAGCCCTAGGCATTTTAGACCTGGCTAAGAATGGCTGAAGCTGTAGACAGAGCTCTATTCATTTGCAAAGGCAGAAGACTGAATGATTCCCTCAGTTGGCTGTCCCTAGCCACCTCTGTCCTCCCTTCAGGCCTAGCCCATGGCTAGAGATCACCTCGTTTTGTGAGACGTGTCTCAGAACTCCTCTGAGCATGCTCCTGGTGGTGGTGGGGAAGCCATCTCAGTTTTAAGGTCTCCACAGTTCTGGTCACTCGGTGGTAATAATGCTAACCACCAGGACATCGTGCCAAGCATTTCACATATAGCTCCTGAACCAAGCGACCACGCTTATTTGTCTCCCATTTTGAAGATAAAGAAACTGAGATTAAGAAACTCAGCACAAATCACGCAACTAGCTGAAAATGAAACCCTTAATCCAAAACCCGAGTTTTCATTCACAGCTTCTAAGACATCATCCGGAATATTATAAATCGTAGCAGGAGGAACAAGGGCTGTTTACTCGCAGCAGAGGATGCCTGGCAGGGTAAAGGCCTCAGAGGTTTCGGGTAAGAGGTCTGGGCGTCCAGTTGGGAATAGGAAAGCACGCCGGGGAGGGGGGCGGCATGGGAGAAATCCGGAAACCGCGCTCCTGGGATTGCGGCCGGGAAGGTTGCAGCACAGACTGGGAGCTGGGTTGCAGGGCGCAGCGAGGCTGCTGGGGTCCTGCAGTGCGTGGGAAAGGGTCCCTTCGCCTTTTCGAGACCCCCGAGGAAGTGGCCTCTCAGGCTACGGTACTGGTGTTATGCCCTGCAGGGGGCGGAGGGCTGACCCGGGCGATCCTCGGGGGCGAGCGGCAAGCGAGGAACCTCGGGTGGTCCCCAGAGGCAGTTGGCCTCGGCGGCGCTTCTCGGCGCCCTTGCTAAGAAGGAGCTAGCAGTTCTATGCGGAGGAGGGGAGGGGAGCCGGGAGAGGGATGCGCGGGCGAGCTGGTAACTGTCTGCAGCGAGGAGTGTAATTGCCCCTGTGACCGCGGGCGGCGAGGGCGGGGCGCTCGCCCAGCCTCCTCCCTCCCACTCCGCCCGCGGCGCAGAGCAGGCTTTTGGCTGAGAAGGCGCGGCGCCAGGCGAGGCCACCCTGGCCCTCGCCGCCTGGACAGCTGTCCTCCGCGCTCCCGCCTGGGGCCTTCCTCCTGCGCGGGCCACTTCCCTCAGCCCGCAGGCCCATTCAGGCAGCAGCCTACTTGTTTTTTGAGTACTCCTTGGCCAGGGCCTGAGGCTGTCAGCTGCGCCCGGGTGACCCGGCCACCCCCTTCCTTGGAGAGTGGCGTTAAGGGGCGCGGTGACCAGCCCGGGGTGCCCAGTGGCCTTTGTGACCCTCCACCCCACCCCCAGCCTGGGCGGGCCCCAAAGCCTACTCGTTTCGGGTCGCCCTGGGCCAAGCCGGCAAGGCTGCGCCAAACTCAGCCTCAGATCCCCGGGTTGGAAGGGAGCCGGGACTTCGGGGCAGTCTCTGCGCCCGGGGTCTCCAGGCGTCCTGGGCCAGTACGCTTTGCCCTTCGGAGAGTTCCTGGCCCCTGGCCCAGCAGAGGGGGCCGGGCCGGAGGTAGGGAAGAGGGCCGGGACCGGCTAGGGATTCCGGAGTTTGTAACCCGTGTAGTTTCTGGCTTTCACGGCTCGTTTGAAATCCTCCCACAGGAAGATGTCAGCCAAGGAGGCCTGCGCGGTTCGGAACCCCGTGCGGCCACCCGGGTGTGTGTGTGTGTGTGTGTGTGTGTGTGTGTGTGTGTGTGTGTGTGTATGTGTGTGTTTGTGTGTGTATGAGCGCACGCGCCTGAGAAACCCAAGAGCGGAGGCAGTGGGCCCCCCGGCACTTTCCCCGAAGCAGCGCCGCAAGCTCGGGGTGCGACGCCAGACCTGGCACTCGAGGCTTGCCGGCACCCCCGCGCCCCTCTCGCACCTTCCTCCCTGCCCCCGCCACAGGCACTGTTAACCGAGGCAGGTGACGGCGCCCCGGCGCCCGTCGTACGTTGGTCTTTATACCTCGTGAGTTCAACACTAATGAGTTATGGGTTGGCCCACGAAAACATAATGTGTAAATTAGGAATTTAATGATGTGTAAGATTAAAAGCTGCGCAGGGTTGCATTTATTTAAGGCTGCCATCTTGTGTTCGCAGGAAAATTACTTGAACGACATTGACCCCCCTCGCCCATCGGACTGGAAGTGGTGTGGGGGAGGAGCAGGTTGTAGGGGTTCCAGGCAGCGGGGCTCCGGTACTCTCTCGGCTCTGGCCGCGTAGGAAGGAGAGAGGCCTGGGCGCGGTCTGAGGCAGAGGGCTGGCTTTGGGTGGGCCCCTTCGCAGGAAGCCTGCAAAGGGGCAGATTAAGTCTCTCTCCCTCCCCTTGGCTTTCTCGGTCGGGGATCCTCAAGGCCCGCAGGGGTGATCAATTCCTGGAAAATTTACTCCCCCTTCCCGTCCTGGTGCCCTCCCGCATTGGAAGAGTTGTTTCCACAATTCAAAAACATTTATTTTAGCCGGGTGTGGTGGAGTACGCTTGTAATCCCAGTGCATGGGGGAGGGGGGCTGAGATAGGAGGATCTCAGGTTCGAGGACAGCATCAGCAAGTAGTGAGACTCTCATCAATCCCAAATGCTGGGATTACAAGCGTGCACCACCACGGCGGCGGGCTCCCTGCAGTTCTTTCTCAACCAAAGCTCTTGGTAATGGATGTGCCTTGAGGCTTCCTCTCGGGTGCTCCTCAGACCCAAGGGAGTCATGAGATGCCCTCTTGGGAGGTCAGACCAGAATGGCCACCAGGTCAAGCCTTCCGTCTGGTCCATCCTGCAGATTGGATGCACCTCATGGCCACCAGATAGGAAGCTTTGGGGACAGTCTTTTTTTTTTTTTTTTTTTTTTTTTGTGGTACTGAGGATTGAACTCAGGGGCATTCTACCTCCAAGCTACACCTCCAGCCCTATTTTTTATTCTTTATTTTGAAACAGGGTCTCACTAAGTTGCGGAATGCCTCACTAGGTAGCTGAGGCTGGCCGTGAACCCGGATCCTCTGGTCTCAGCCTCCCAAATGTTGGGATTACAAGCGTGTGCCACCACGCCTGGCTTGGGGAAAGTCTTTTGTGGGCTGGCTGGGCGCTCCTGAGACAGAAAACAGAGCTAGCTCCTGGTTTGGCTGTTCAGCCCACCCTCATCCCCTGGGAGGTGGGGGCATTTCTACCTGGGAGCCTTCTTTCTGTCTGGAAGAATGAGATGCTTGTGATGGATGGAGCCGCATTGCTCTGGAGGACCCAGAAGGAGGACTCAAAGTGGATGAAGAAAAGATTGGAGCCAGCGTGGTGGTGCACGCTTGTAATCCCAGCATTCAGGAGGCTGAGACCAGAGGATCCAGGTTCGAGGCCAGCCTCAGCTACCTAGTGATACACTCTGCAACTTAGTGAGACTCGGTTTCAAAATAAAGAATAAAAAATAGGGCTGGGGGTGTAGCTCAAAGGTAGAACGCCCCTGAGTGCAATCCCCAGTACTGAAAAAAAAAAAAGAAAGAAAGAAAGAAAGAAAATATTGGTTCATGGACTTTTATTTAAGGCCTGAAAGTTTGTCTTGGTAAAGTACCAAGGTCTCCAGGGACTTTCAAAGGTCTCCAGCATGGGTCTTCTAGGCCTTGAAAGAGTTAATGGAGGAAATGCTGTTCCCAGTTTGTCTGTTTGCTCAGGCCACACACTTATCTCCACAATCTCTGAAGAGTTAGAACTTCAGAAGTTTCATTCTCTTTCCCACTGCAGCTGGGAGTTTCAGAAAACTCCTGCTTAAGTAATCATGCTAATCCTTTCAGATTCCTTCGGGTCCAAGGCATGTTGGTGCTCCCATTCCAGACCCATAAAACAGGACAAGGGAAGAAAACGAAAAAGACCATGAGAGCCCAGGCTAGTTTCTAATGGAGAGCGTTGCAACACATCTCCCTGAAAACATGCCTCCCTGACATGGACATGTTGCCCAGATAAACTTCCTAAGTATGTCCCCAAGTTTCTGAGAAAAGGTACGGCCAGGCCTGAGTGGTGGCCAGGAAGGGAAAGATCAAAGGGAAGCCAGGTGAGGGACTGGATTTTCCTTTTGTGGAAAGCATGAGGATGCACACAGCCTCCTTGCTGCAGGAGCAGGTCAGAGCACAGCCTGAGAAGATGCCAAGGCTGTTGGTTTCCAAGAGGAGGTGAGACGTGTCTCTGAGCCCCTTTGCCTAATTTTCTCTTTGGTATGTTTTGTGATGTCCCCGAGGGAGTCCTTCAGCTCTGGCCCTGTCTTCCTCATCCCAAATCAGTGCCTCATAGAAAACTGCTGCCTCCTTGACAACGCTGTCCCCTATCCAGGCTGGAGGCCTCCCGGCCATCACAGCTCTCTGTGCAGTGTGGCCTCCTTCAATCCAGGAGGATCTTCTTTCCCCTAAGAAATTCATCACTGAGCTCTCATAGTGAGCTGACCAGAACCTGTTTCCATTTCTGGCGACATTCTCCAGCTTGCTTGCTTGCTTTCTTTCTTTCTTTCTTTCTTTCTTTCTTTCTTTCTTTCTTTCTTGCGGTACTGGGGATTGAAACCAGGGGCATTCTACGTCCGAGCTACACCCCCAGCCCTATTTTTTTATCCTTTATTTTGAAACAGGGTCTCACTAAGTTGTGGAGGGCCTCACTAGGTAGCTGAGGCTGCCCGCGAACCTAGATCCTCCGGTCTCAGCCTCCCAAATGCTGGGATTACAAGCGTACGCCACCACGCCTGGCTATTTTTATTTTTTTATGTGGTACTGGGGAATTGAACCCAGGGGCATTCTACCTCCAACCTACAATCCCAGCCCTATTTTTTATTCTTTATTTTGAAACAGTTTCTAAGTTGTGGAGAGCCTCACTAAGTTGCCGAGGCTAGCCGTGAACCTTTGATCCTCCTGTCTCAGCCTCCCAAGTACTGGGATTACAAGTGTGCACTGCCACGTCCAGCCTTCTATTTAGTCCTTTCTACACCATTCCCAGGGAGGCCACAGGTGGAAATGAAAGCGAGCTGGGCTGCAAGGTTGGCGGTCTGCTCCATTCCTCTTCCACACTTGATTGAGCCCTGCACGCTTAGGCAGGCCTCTGCCCTCTCTGCTCATGATGGGTGGAAGGAGGGGCTGATTTCCAAGGGCCTTTCAGCTTAGATATTCTGGCATTCTCTTTGACAAGGCTGAAAGTAGCTAGGGTTCTAATCCCCAAGACTGGGTGTAGCTGGATACTTGCTTGCAAAAGGCTGCTTTTGATTGATTGAGAGTTTGGGTGTTTATGGCTCTTTTGGCAGCTCCTCAGAACCACTGTGCTAGACTGCTCTGGCCTTGTCTGTCCAATGTGGGTCCCTCTTCTAGCTGCAGATCCCACACTTTGGGGAAACCACTGCTCTCTGACTCTTGGTCTATGTGCTTTGTGGGGAGGGAACTGACTCTATTTCCTAGCTACAGAAACAAGATGAAAGGAGCATTTGGACTTGTTCCTTCATGAGACCCTGGCAGCAATGTTTGGCTCAGAGGTGGATGTGTGACCTGAGGTTCCAGAGAAATTTAACTTTTTTTTTTCTTGTGGTACTGGGGATTGAACCCAGGGGCATTCTACCTCTGAGCTACACCCCCAACCTTTTTTTATTTTTATTTTGAAACAGGATCTCACTAGGTTGATGTGAGATTCTCACTACTTGCTGAGGCTGTCCTCAAACCTGTGATCCTCCTGTCTCAGCCTCCAAAGTACTGGGATTACAGGCATGTGCCACCATGCCCAGCCAGAACAATTTTAGAACTTTTCTAGTGGAAAGGAGAATCCCACTTTTCTACTGTGGTTGCCCAAAAGATAGGCTATTAACCTAGGCAGGGTGTTCATTGTTTTAGCTCCTGGATCCAGTTGAACCCTGTCCCAGGATGTTTCAGTTACATATGCCAATAAATTCCCTTTCTTTGCTTATATCACATAGATCTGGGCTTTCTGTCAGTTGTAGGTGACAGAGTCATAATCTATATCAGGGAAATGTAGAGGTCACTACCCCCAGGTAAGTTTGGAGAAATTAAATTCAGGAAGTATGGAAACCCAGATCTCTCCTTCCACCATAGTGTGTGGCCAAGGAGCTTTGTCATCATTTGAGTTGTCTTTTTCGGGCCCCTTTACACCTTTCCAAAGGACCCACCCAGAAGAGAGCTTAGTGTGCTGGGCCATCTCCGTCCTTGTTGGCGCCAAGGGAGAATGTTTGCTTTCATTTCTGGTGGAGCCTGTCCAGGATTTCACGCTTTGCTCTCACACCCTTTCCTAAGCTGTCCTCCCAAGATTAACTTCTCTTCTTTGGTTTTCTGTTTTGTTTTCCTGCCCTCTTTCCAAGGACATTTTCTTTCTTTCTTTTTTTTTGGCAGTACTGGGGATTGAACTCAGGGGTGGTCTACCTCCGAGCTACACCCCCAGCCCTATTTTTTATTCTTTATTTTGAAACAGGGTCTCACTAAGTTGCGGAGTGCCTCACTGGTAGCTGAGGCTGGCCGCGAACCCGGATCCTCCGGTCTCAGCCTTCCGAATGCTGGGATTACAAGCGTGAGCCACCACGCCCGGCTTCCAAGGACATTTTTTGATTCCCATCCATTCCCTTAATATGCCATCTTTTTTTTTTTTTTTTTTTTTTTTTTTTTTTTTTTTTTTTTTTTTTTTTTTTTTTTTTTTGTGGTACTGGGGATTGAACTCAGGGGCGTTCTACCTCCGACCTCCACCCCCAGCCCTATTTTTATTCTTTATTTTGAAGCAGGGTCTCACTAAGTTGCAGAGTGCCTCACTAAGTAGCTGAGGCTGGCCTCGAACCCGGATCCTCCGGTCTCAGCCTCCCAAGTACTGGTATTACAAGCGTGGGCCACCACACCTGGGTATTGCCATCTTTTATATTCTACTTTATAGACACTTCCCAGAGCTGAGTCTGATACTGTTTAGCACTGGTAGCAAGTGCCTAACTGTTACTTTGTTGAGGGATAAGTTACATTGTTTCCCTTTCCTTGTCTACCATTCATTAGTAGCACTTTCCCTTCCTTTTAAGTAGTTCCCAATGCCCCACGTTTTTTCAAGAAGTCTTATCAGTATGGAAGAAAAAGGTGGCCATCTTCCTTGGCTCTGGCCCAGATAATTGTGTGGCCCCCCTCTCCTCCCTAGCCCCTTGCAGCCGGTCCTGTCACTGCAAAATACCAGAGCCCTGGACCTGGAGATAAGAGACCAGGGGTCAGACAAATACTGCAGTTAGTTTCACTCACACCAATTCAAATTCCCTACTGCCTTCTCATTCTTTACCATAGAGGACAGATAGTGACATTCTCAAATTCCCGGGTCCCTTGGGGCTAGTGGTGGCCATGTGACTCGGTGCTGGTCAATGAGAGGTAAGCAGATATCTTTGGGAAGAGTTTCCTTTCCCAAATAAGGTAAGACCTTGAAAGGAGAAATCTTTTGATCCTTTTGACTTCTTCCTGCTGGAACATGGATGCTATGCCTGGAGGTATAGCAGCCATCTTGGGACCATAAGGATGAAAACCACATGCTGTAGATGACAGAGCGGGAAGATAGAAGGAGTCTGGGTCCTTAAGCAGATGCATAAGCACTGGATTCTGTGTGTTTTTCTTTCTTTCTTTTTTTTGTGGTACTGGGGATTGAACCCAGGGGCATTCTACCTCTGAGTTATATCCCCAGCCCTATTCTTTTATTCTTTATTTTGAAACAGGGTCTCACTAAGTTGCGGAGGGCCTCACTAGGTAGCTGAGGCTGGCCTCGAACCCGGATCCTCCGGTCTCAGCCTCCCAAGTACTGGGATTACAAGCGTGCGCCACCATGCTCGGCTTCACTTGGATTTGTAAGTGTTATCTTGTTTCTTTACTCTTGTCCCCAGGGGTAACTTTAGCCTTCTTGGTTATAGGGTCTAGGTACTTGACACAGTGCCTGCTATATAGTATGCACTTAACAAATGATTCCTTGTCAGAGACAAAAAAATAAACCAAACTCATTGCAAACTGAGGCCAGCATTTGTATGTGGACTCACCCACAGGTGGTCAAAGGTGTGCATACATCCTTTCTTTCTTTCTTTTCTTTCTGTACTGGGGATTAAACCCAAGGACATTCAACCTTTGAGCTATACCCCTAGCCCTTTTTTATTTTTTGTTTTGAAACAGGATCTTAATAGGTTGCTCAGAGTCTAAGTTGTTAAGGCTAGTCTTGAACCTGTGATACTCCTGTCTCAGCTTCCCAAGTACTGGAATTACAGGTGCATGCTACCACACCCAGCACCACCCATCTTTTAAGTACTGGTGTACTTGGGGGTTGATTTAGAATGTCTCTACACCATATTGGTGAAAAGCCAAGTTGGTAGAGGCTCCATATTTCAACATAACCCGAGTGTACGTAGCAACTGTTGCTACAACGCAGCTGTATAACAACGATCCCCAAATCCCAGTGGCTTCCCTCCAATGCTTCTTTCTCACTCATGGATGCCTTTGGCGACTCTCCCTTGGGCTACCAGTTGTATTCAGGTCAGTTGTATCCACCCCTCATTCCAGGGTCTCAGGTTGAGGCAGCAGCAACTGCCTGGGGCCACGTTCTCCTCCTGGTGGGTGGCAGGCGCTTAGGAGGCCAGGACGACCGAAGCAAGCACAGTGAAAACCTCTGACCGGATCACTTTTGTTTGTGCAGTCATGTGTTGTTTCACTAAGGGGACGTGTTCTGAGAGCTGCAAGTCCCTCCTTGTGTGAACATCACAGAGCGTACTTGCACAAGCCTAAATGGTACAGATCAGTCACTCGACGTGGCCTCTTGATGCAATCAAGGGAGGTAGTAAACAGGAGAAGAGGCCACTGCTGGCGTAACACTGCATAGTGCTTTACAGTAGACTTTTTTTTTTTTTTTTTATTGTAGTGAGGATGGAATCCTGGGTCTTGTTGCATGCTAGGCAAGTACTGCATCACTGAGCCACAACCCTAACCCTGGACTTTTTTTGTTTTGTTTTGTTTTGTACTGAGGATTGGACCCAGAGACATTCTACCTCCAAGCTATACCCTCAGCCCAATTTTATTTCTTATTTGGAAACAGGGTTTCACTAGGTTGCTGAGAGCCTCTTTCTAAATTGCTAAGGCTGGCTTTGAACCTGTGATACTCCTGTCTCAGTCTCCCAAGTGCTGGGATTACAAGTGTGCACCATCACACCTGGCTCTAGATTTTTTATATATATATAAGTAGGAGTACACCATAATAAGCTGGGTGCAGTGGTGCACTTCTATAATCCTGGTACTTGGGAGGCTGAGATAGGAAGATCACAGGTTCGAGGCTAGTTAGTGAGACCCTCATCAATTTAGTGAAACCTTGTTCTTTTTTTTTTTTTTTTTTTTGTGGTACCGGGGATTGAACTCAGGGGCATTCTACCTCCGAGCTCTTTATTTTGAAACAGGGTCTCACTAAGTTGTGGAGTGCCTCACTGGGTAGTTGAGGCTGGCTGCGAACCCGGATCCTCTGGTCTTAGCCTCCCAAATGCTGGGATTACAAGCATGCGCCACCACGCCCAGCTAAAACCTTGTTTCAAAATAAAAAATAGGTCGTAAAAAATAGGCCGGGCGTGGTGGTGCACGCTTGTAATCCCAGCATTCGGGAGGCTGAAACCGGAGGATCCGGGTTCATGGCCAGCCTCAGCTACCTAGTGAAGCACTCTGCAACTTAGTGAGACCCTGTTTCAAAATAAAGAATAAAAAACAGGGCTGGGGATATAGCTCGGAGGTAGAATGCCCCTGAGTTCAATCCCCAGTACTGCCAATAAATAAATAAATAAATAAATAAAATAAAAATGTTCAAAGGTAGACTGCTCCTGAGTTCAATCCCTAGTAACACATACACACACACACACACACACACACACACACACACAAACATACACATGCACGCATACAAAATAAAATAAAATGATAAAGAGCTGGGGATATACAGCACATGCTTCCCATGTTCAAAGCCCTCGGTTTCATCTCGGGCACCACCAAAAAAAGAGAGGCAGAGCATAGCAAATATATAAACCAGTAACACAGTCATTTGTTATTATTATTATTTATTGGTTTTGTCAAGTATAATGTGCTGTCTGTAACTGTATATGCTATACTTGTATATGACTAGCAGGATAGTAGTAGGTTTGTTTACACTAGCACCACCGCAAACACATTAGTAGCATGTTGTACTATGACAGCTATGACATCCCTGGGCTACAGGAATGTTTCAATGTTTCAGCTTCATTCTATATATGCTGTCCACGTTGGCCCACGTGGTGTCATCATGCGGCACAGGACTGCCTTCCACTGGGCGGGGAAGTAAACTCCTCCCATGGAGGGACTGGCGTGCAAGCGCAGGCTTGCATGAGTGCGTGTGTGCGTGTGTGTGTGTGTGTGTGTGTGTGTGTGTGTGTGTGTGCGTATACACACGGGCGCGTGTGAGCGCTTGCTGGGCAAACATGTGCCTACCACAGTGCATGCAGCACATAAACGCAGATTAAGGGCACAGCCACAAAGGCCTGAAGCCAGAGCCGTAGAACCCACCTTTTTGGGCCACACCAGGACGTCCAGAGGGAAGAAGGGCCTGGAAAGGCGGTCACCAGGTGCTCAGTGAAGAGGAGCTTGGGGCTGGTATCACGGCCTGCCACCTAGCCTTTATGGCTTGCATGCAGTGTGCCCAGGGTAAAGTGCACGCTGTTCTAGAAACATCCAGTCTCTGACAGAAGGGGCTGAGGATGTTGCTGTGGATATTGCCAATCAATTTTTTCATCTCCCTCTCTTGTTCCACTGTTCATTCTTAGCAGGGAAGATTTTTTTTTTGGTACTGGGGATTGAATCAGGGGTGTTCTACCTCTGAGCTACACTCCCAGCCCTTTTTATTTTGAGTGTCTCTCTAGGTTGCTGAGAATCTTGCTAAGTTGCTGAGGCTGTCCCAGGCCCATGATCCTCTTGTCTCAGCCTCCCAAGTACTAGGATTACAGGTGTGCGCCACTGTGCCTGGCAGCGAGGAAA
Source organism: Graphiurus murinus (assembly GCA_004027655.1). Lineage (NCBI taxonomy): Eukaryota > Metazoa > Chordata > Mammalia > Rodentia > Gliridae > Graphiurus > Graphiurus murinus. The sequence continues at coordinate 43,045 of PVLC010011128.1, forward strand.
AATTTTGATTCTCATCTTCTCCTTCCTTCCTTCCTTCCTTCCTTCCTTCCTTCCTTCCTTCCTTCCTTCCTTCCTCTTTTTTGTGGTACTGGGAATTGTACTAGAAACATTCTGCTTCTGAGCTACACTCCCAGACCTATTTTATTTTTTATTTGGAAACAGGGTCTTGCTAAGTTGCTGAGAGCCTCACTAAGTTGCTGAGGCTGATCTTGAACCTGCGATTCTCCTGTCTTAGCCTCCCAAGTACTGGGATTATAGGCGTGCACCGTCATGCCTGGCCCAACACTGTTTTTTTTTTTTGTGGTACTGGGGATTGAACTCAGGGGCATTCTACCACTGAGCTATACCCCCAGCCCTATTTTTTATTCTTTATTTTGAAACAGGGTCTCACTAAGTTGCAGAGGGCCTCACTAGGTAGCTGAGGCTGGCCTCGAACCTGGATCCTCCGGTCTCAGCCTCCCAAATGCTGGGATTACAAGCGTGCGCCACCACGCCCGGCTCCAACACTGGTTTTTAAATTTAGCCAAGTTCTGCATGAGGCTGATAGGCTGCCACCTGGATAGAGGTGGCCCTTGGGTTGGAAGGATAGGAGACAGTGACTAGATCTGTAGGGACTGCCCATATCCGTTCTTTTCCATTGAGCACGTGTGGGACATCCATCACCTGAAAAGGTTATAAATGTACTTGATGTTGAAAACTCCGAGAATGAATTGAATGGAACTAATTTTACACCTTATGAGAGTTCTGCTGGCTGATGCCCCTTCTTTTCAAGTCAGGATTCTTATCCTGGTATGGTAGTGCATACCTGCAATCCCAGGATTTGGGAGGCTGAGTCAGGAGGATCACTGGTTCGAGGTTAGCCTCAACAACATAGCAAGACCCTGTTTCAAAACAAAAAATAAAAAGGGCTGGGGGTGCAGCTTGGAGGTATAATGCCCCTGGGATCAATCCTCAGTACCACCACCAAAAAAAAAAAAAAAAAAAAAAAAAAAAAAAAAAAAAGTCAGGATTCTTTTTTATTTCATGGTGCTGGGATGGAACCTAGGGCCTCGTGCATGCTAGGCAAGTGCTCTACTACTGAGCTACAACCCCAGTCCCTCCTTTTTTTCTTTTGTTGATACTGGAGATTGAACCCATAGACACTCTACCACTGAGCTACACCCCCAGCCCTTTTTTATTTTATTTAGAGATGGGGTCTCACTAAGTTGCCCAGGTTGGCCTTGAACTTGCAATCCCCCTTGCCTCAGCCTTGCAATGAGCTGGGATTACAGGTGTGCACCACCCCACCTGATTCAGCAAACCTTTTTTGATTAGTGCCCCCTTGATTCTCTGTGTTCTGCTCATGTGGCCTTGTCTGGCCTTGGCTTGTGACCTCACCTAGGTGATCCAAGGCCAGAGCCTGGGTTTTCTTTCTTTTTTGTGTGTGTGTGTGTGTGTGTGTGTGTGTGTGTGTGTGTGTGTGTGTGTTACTGGGGATTGAACTCAGGTACATTCTACCTCCAAGCTACACCCCCAGTCCTATTTTTTATTCTTTATTTTGAAACAGGTTCTCACAAAGTTGCAGAGGGCCTCACTAAGCAGCTGAGGCTGGCCTCAAACCCAGATCCTCTGGTCTCAGCCTCCCAAGTACTGGGATTACAAGCATGGGCCACCATGCCTGGCTTGAGAGCCTGGGTTTTCTACCTCCAGTTCCCTCGGGTGCTGAGCCACCCCTGTAAAGCCAGCAGCGTAGCATGGGCAGTCTGCTAAGGAGGAGGGAATAATTTTGTCTCCTATCACGTAGCACAATAAAAGCTCTGGGCAAGCATGGGGACTGGGAGGCCTTCGCTACCACATGTATAATTAGAACTTTGGGCTAAACCCATGCCTGAGGAGAAAAACATTATGTTTGAAGGCACATACTTTTTTGTTCATAGTTTAAAAACTAAAAGAGGACCGGAGATGTGGCTCAGTGGTAAAATGCTTGCCTAGCATGCAGGAGGCCCTAGGTTCTATCCCTAGCACAACCAGAAAAAAAAAAAAAAAAAAAAAAAAAGAGCCAGGCATGGTGGTGCACACCTATAATCCCAGTACTTGGGAGGCTGAGACAGGAGAATCACAGGCTTGAGGCCAGCCTCAGCAATACAGCAAGACTCTCAGAAGCCTATCAAGACCCTGTTTCAAAACAATACAACAACAACAAAAAGGGCTGGTGGTGTATCTCAGAGGTAGAGTGTCCCTGGGTTCAATCCCCAGCACCGGGGGTGGGGTGGGGTGGGGTGGGGGGAGGAAGGAAAAAAAAAAAAAAAAGCAGTTCCCTTCATTCCCCTAATGACATCATGGCTGAAAATAGCACTCAGCTCTTTACCACTTTAAAGGGGTAACATTTTTTTGTGCCTTATTTGACTTGAAACACTCTGAACCACGAGGAGACCTGCATTCAGAGCCCCGGCTGAACGGGCATTTTTCTTCAGGTGTGAGGATCATTACAAAGCAGGCATTCTGAAACCAGGCCGGCTCCCAGCACACCATTTCCACATATGGATATTAATTTATGTGATCACTTGAATACAAACGCTCAGCTGTCTCCATAAGTTATAGAAGCAATCATCCCAGGGAGCATCGGAGACACCGAGAGTCAATTCTTGTGTAATAATTTCATATTCGAGCCAGGGATGCCAAATCATGGCCCCTTTGGATAAAATGTGGGCCTGTGGAAACGTTCCCCTCCCCCTCTTTATTATTGTGCATTTTATTCCTCCATAAAATACGTTTATGCCCTGGAAAAACAAACCACGCCAGAGGGCCAGGCTGACAGTAGGATGTGGGGCTCCCTTCTTGTTGCTGCCCAAAGCTGCAGAAAGATCTCCTGGGGCCTGGAGTGGAGAGAGGTCATTGGGCCGCAGCTCCTGTCTCAGTGGGAAGCTCCTATTCCTTTTTTGAAAAAACTAAAACAAACCAGGTGTGGTTGCGCACGCCTGTGATCCCAGTACTTGAGAGTCTGAGACAGGAGGATGGCAGGTTTGCGGCTAGCCTCAGCAACTTAGTGAGACCCTGTTTGAAAATAAAAAATAAAATAGGGCTAGGGGTGTAGCTCAGAGGTAGAATGCCCCTGGGTTCCATCCCCAGTGCTACAAAACAAACAAACAACTAAAACAATAACAACAACAAATCCATCTTTATTGAGATATGATTTGCATACCATGGTTTTTAGTATACTGAGTTGTGGATCCATAACCACTTTTTGTGTGTGTGTGTGTGTGTGTGTGGTACTGGGGATGGAACCCAAGGGCATTCTGCCTCTCAGCCATACCCCTGCCCTAGTTTATTCTTTTATTTTGAAACAATGTCTCACTAAGTTGCACAGGGCCTCACTAAATTGCTGAGGCTGGCCTTGAACCCCCGTGATCCTCATGTCTCAGCCTCCAAGTAGCTGGGATTACTGGCATGCACCACCTTGATTGATTCTCCATCACCATTTTCATTACACAAAAAGATGCCCATTAGCAGTCACTCTTCATTTCCCACAACCCCCCAACTCTAGGCAACCACTAATGTACTTTCTGTTTCTACAGATTTGCTTATTTGGGACATTGTAGATAAGTGGAATCATACAGTGTGCGGTCTTTTGCGTCTGGTTTCTCTCACTCAGCATAATGTTTAAGGGTCATCTGTGTGGTAGCGTGTGTCAGTACTTCATTGCTTTCTGTGGCCAAGTAATACTCCATTGCATGGATATACCACATTTGATTTATCCATTCACCTGTTGGTGGACATTTGGGTCCTTTCCACTTTTTGACTATGTGACTAATACTGCCGAGGACATTTGCGTATGAGTTTTGTGTGGATGTATGTTTCCAGTTCTTTTGGGCAGATCCCTAGGAGTCAAATTGCTGGGTCATATGATGATTCTATGTGCAACTAACTTATTGAGAAGCTGCCAGATTTTTCTCCACAGTGGTTATACCATCTTACATCCCCACCAACAATGTATGAGGGTTCCAATTACTTTTTGTATTTTATGTGGTGCTGGGGAGGGAACCTAGGGCCCAGAACATGCTAGGCAAGTGCTCTACCAACATTTCCAGCCCTTCCAATTCCTTAAAAAAAAAGTTTAAATTGTGATAAAATATACGTAATATAAATTTTACCATTTTAACCAGCATGTGTGTGTGTGTGTGTGTGTGTGTGTGTGTGTGTGTGTGTTACCAGGGATTGAACCCAGGGACATTCTACTACTGAGCTACGTTCCCCGCTCCAGCCCATTTTATATATATATATTTTTTGGCACTGGGGATTGAACCCAGAGGCATTGAACCTTTGAGATACGCCGCCAGCCCTTTTTATTTTGAGACAGTCTCGGTAAGTTGCTGAGGTTCTTGCTAAAGTGCTGAGGATGGACACAAACCTGTGATCCTCCTGTCTTAGCTCCCAAGCACTGAGATTACAGGTATGCCTGGTTTAACCCTTTTTTTGGGGGGGAGGGTACTGAAGGTTGAACCCAGAGGCATTCTATCTCCGAGCCACATCCCCAGTCCTATTTTTAAATTTTGAAACAAGGCTTCACTAAGTTGCTGAGGCTGTCCTCGAACCTGTGATCCTCCTGTCTCAGCCTCCCAAGTACTGGAATTATAGGTGTGCGCCACCATTTTTATGTATACAGATGGTGGCGTTAACATTGACGGTGTTGTGTAACCGTCACCACTATGTATGTCCATTATGTTTTTCATTATCTCAAATGGAAATGCTGCACTTGTTAAATGCTAACCCCCACTCTCCCCTCCACCGGCCCCTGGTAACTTCTATTCTACTTTCTCTCTATGAATTTGCCTATACTAAGTTCTGATTCCTTTTGCAGCTTTCCCAACAGACGTGTGTGTGTGTGTGTGTGTGTGTGTGTGTGTGTGACGGAGGACTCACTCCTTTGCCAGACATCTCATTCCAGTATCAAAAGTGTGTGGTGACAAAGCCAGGCGTGGTGGCGCACCCTTGTAATCCCAGTACTTGGGAGGCTGAGACAGGAGGATCCGGGTTCTCTGCTAGCCTCGGCTACTTAGTGAGGCCCTCTGCAACTTAGTGAGACCCTGTTTCAAAATAAAGAATAAAAAATAGGGCTGGGAGTGTAGCACAAGGGAGAATGCCCTGGGTTCCATCCCCAGCACCGAAACAAACAAACAAACAAACAAACAAACAAACAAAAAAACTGAGGATGTAGCTCAGAGGTAGAATGCCCCTGGGTTCAATTCCCAGTAACACACACACACAC
>PVLC010011129.1:0-48117 GCA_004027655.1 Graphiurus murinus
GCAGCCAAGATGTCCAACCACAGATGAATGGATTACAAAACTATGGGATATGTACACAATGGAATTTTACTCAGCCATAAAGAAGAACAAAATCATGTTCTTTGCAGGGAAATGGATGCAACTGGAAAACATTATGTTAAGTGAGATTAGTCAGTCACAAAGAGTTAAGAAGCATATGTTCTCCCTAATATGTGGATGCGAGGGAGAAGATGGGGCATAGGAGGGTCTCCAGATGAAAAGGAGAGATCCTCGATAAGCACAGAAGTTGATTTAATTGTAGTGGACGTATGGGGCAGAGGGACGCCCTAAAGCACATGATGTACTTACACAATCATATCAAGGTCACTCACTGATGTGAACCTGAGGGGGAGGGAGGGGCAGGGAATGGGGTGGGAATTGGGGAAGGGGTCAAATGAGAAGTGTGTGCAAATATGTTGTTAACAACTTGTACTTAACAAAGATATATGCTATGTTGCACGAATTACTACAATAAAAAATTAAAAAAAAAAACAAATTATGAAAGACTTTATCCCATAATGAATTAAAGTTTGAGAAGCACAACCAAAGGGTTTATGAAAGCAAGGAAAATAAGAAATAGGTAATAGAAACAGTCTATAATAGTTTATTTTATACCCTCTTGGTGTATATTTTAAAATTAATTTTATTCTATATCTTTTTCCTCCCCTTATTATTTTATAAAGCAGTCATTGGTGATTAAAACATCCAATAGGATGGTGACCAATGTTGAAGAGTAATTAATATAGTCAGAAATAGATCCAATAACTATCAGATGGTGTTTTCATATTTTGAAAAAGAAGCATGAGGACTTCTTTACTTATATGGAGGAGAAAAGAATATTAAGTGTAACTTAAATGAGTATAGAAAGATACACACAGTAGCGTAGCAGCCAAATACAGTTATTTGTACTAGTTTTGAGTTTATAGCCTCCCAGCTCTAAATCCACAATTCTTTGCCCTGCTTGTGCCATGCTACCTTGATCAATGTAGGTGCTAGAAGGACACTAAAATCCAGAGTAAATGAGTCGTCTTGTGCCTTTTTTCCTATGATGAGGCTATCATCAAAAGAATGCATGAGGTCTCATGGTGTTTATAAAATTGGTGACAGTGAAGAATCTATGTCCTGAAAGACAGTTCCAATGAGTTTCTGTGCCATCACTGGAACACTTACTGTGAAACCTTTGCCCTGTAGCCTCTGGTAATGTTGATCACTACTGAGAGAATGCAGTTTCTGGATTAGCCATGCCCTCTAATATGAGGACTGGATATATGAGGACTGGATATCAGTTTTAGAGGTCTTTTTAGTTCTTAGTTCTTTTTATATTTATTTGTCCTTGAGGCAGTGAATTTACTATTTAATTTTCCTAGAAGTCTTTTATCCTGTTAATAACCTTCTTTTATTATTAAGACTTATTTATATTAAATTTTACATGATTCAAAATGCTAGCATTATTTTATATCTTGATGGAGGGATACACATGTGGGCTGGCAAACTTAAGTAATAAATTCTAGAGGTATTTAAATTAATAATTTAAAAATAAAAATTAAACCTAAAATTACATAGCTAAAAATCACACCTTGCAAGCCGGGCGTGGTGGCGCATGCTTGTAATCCCAGTATTTGGGAGGCTGAGACCAGAGGATCCGGGTTCGCGGCCAGCCTCAGCTACCTAGTGAGGCATTCCGCAACTTAGTGAGACCCGGTTTCAAAATAAAGAATAAAAAAATAGGGCTGGGGGTGTAGCTTGGAGGTAGAATGCCCCTGAGTTCAACCCCTAGTACCGCAAAAAAAAATAAAAAATAAAAATAAAAATCACACCTTGCATTCAGAAACAGGTATGAAATTGTCAAAACATGCATGCATTATATTCTGTAATTCTTTGAAAAAGTTTGAGAACTCAGATAAGTCACAAAACACTTTGAAGATAAGCCAGGGTTAGACAAGATATTATTGTATTCAAGTATTATTATTATTTCATTTATTTTTTGGACTTAGATAAATCCATATTTTTAATAAAATAAGCATGTGCTATGTACATTGTGAATCAAAATTTGTCAAATCTAAGGCTCAAAACTCTGAAATAATGAATTGAATCCTTATGAGAGATAACATGACCTTGAAACTTCAGGGGACAATGTAAATATACCATAAAAATATTAATTGCAGTTACTTTTAGTAATAATGTTCATTTTTTTGCACACTTCTGTCTTTATAACCTTTTCCTTCCTTTTTTTGTTTTAAGGACATATTAAATATTATTAGGAGAAGAGATTGATATTTTCCTCTCTTCATGTGAAACGTGAGACAATTTTAGAGATACTGGACAAAACTTTGAGTAAATAAAATGATAGTAAAAATTATTTTAAAAAGTCAGAATAAAAGGGAATCATTGAGAATTCATAACATTTTAATGAGTAGTTGTAGCATCCATGAAATAGAAATGTGTTACTTTTCCTGAAGGTGATTATGATCTAGTTAGCAAACATTGACACCTTGGTAATTGAAACAATTATGCTCAGGTAAAATCAAGCTATGACAAGAGTGAGTTGAAAGGATATAGAGATTATGCTGCAGTCTGAAAAGGTGTAGAAAATGTCAAGAAGGTGAATAAAAGGAACACAGTGAAATATATTTTCATATTTTATCAGATATATATATATTTATGCCAATCATAAGCAATCTGTATACTTAAAAACAATGTAAAAGCAAATTATGATAGACATTGTTCAAAAGCAAATATTTAAAATATTAATTCAAATAACTTTTCCTTCTTAAACTTCAAGTTTTAGGGAGAATAATAAATTAATAACCTAAGTAAATTATTTGCTAGTTTTTCAGTACTGGAAATTAAATCCAGGGGTTCTGTACTGTGAATTTATATCCCCAGTATCTCCCCTTTTCATTAAATTGCTGATGATAGCCTTAAACTGTGATCCTCTTGCCTCAGCCTCCTAAGTAACTGGGATTATAGGTGTGCACCACTGTACCCAGCTCAGACAAATTCTTAAGATGGCTATATAAAGGCACCAAGCACTCATTTTTCCAGAAACAAGAACCAAAACAAGATGAAGATGTATAGCTGCAAATTGAGTTGAGTGACCAAGGGGTGAATACTGAAAATGAAAGAGAAAAATCAGAAATTATAAAATCCAGAGACTTGGGATGATAGCATAGTAAGAGAAATAAAATATCCCAGCAACCCCCAGGAAACCAGCTTCATAGCTAGTGGAATGTAAATCTCCCCTCCTCTAAATTAAGGGAAAAAAAAAAAAAGTTCAAACAAGCTCTATCAACACAGTGGTTTAGCCAGGAGCCATCCTGAGAAGGAACTTATTATCTGAATTCTGACTTCCCTAGGGAACAGAAATTCCTGCATTCCTGTGTGTATTGATGCAAAATCACCAATCACAGTCAAGGAATCTACAAAGACTTTACAGTATAGTTCTGTGAAAAAATAAAGTACACATTACCTAATAAACTATAACCCTAAGATACATTTTCAGTTGAAAATCACTTACTGAGAAGGCTATCTCATAAAAGAGATAAAATATGAATTCCTCTAGATGCACAGATTTCAACATAGGAATATAAGACATATGAAAGAGCATGGCAATACAGCACCCCTTAATGATCATAAGTCTCCAGTACCAGATTGCAAAGATATCAAAGTGAATGAAACACTTATAAACAATTCAGAAGAATAAATGTTTTGAAAGTCAATGAAATCCAAAATAATTCAGATAAATATTTAAATAAAATGAGGAAGATAATACAGGATATGAATGAAAATTTCAGCAAAAAGAGATTTTGAAAGAGAATGAAGCAAATTTTGGAAATGAAGAACTCATTAAGTCAAAAAATTCTCCTGAAAAATTTAACGGTAGAGTAAACGTCACAGAATGAGGAATATCATAGCTTGATTATAGGTCTGTTGAAATGTCACATTCAGATAGGAAAAAAATAAGAAAACATAAAGAGACAATTTAAGGGCTTTGGTCAATAAATAATAAATCATCTACATCATTGGCAAATCTGAAAAGAAACAAATAAAGGTTAAAGGTATAGAAAATCTATTATAAACCTGTAGAAGAAAACTTCCATAATATTGGAAAGAGTTGGGTATCTATGTACAGAAGCCAACTGCAAATGCTCATGACTCAAAAGATCCTCACCATGACATATTATAATCAAAGAGTCAAAAATACAGGACAAAGAAATAATTTTAAAATCTGCAAGATAAAAGAACCAGGTCACCTTCAAGGAAAACCTGTTAGACTGATAACAGGTTTCTCAGCATAAACTCCATAGGACAGGAGGGCAAGTAATGGCATATTTTAACTCCTAAAAGAAAATAAATGTCAGCCAAAATTATCACGCACAAAAAAGCTTTCCAACAGAAATGATGAAGTAAAGACATACCAGGATGAACTAAAATAATTTATGATCACTGGACTAGCCTGTCAAAATATACTTACAGGCATCCTATAATCAGAAGTGGAAAAAAGATAACTACCATCATGGTAGCATATGGAAATAGATATCCTACTAAACCACCAAACAGCAAAGATAAATAAAAGGAGAAAACAAAGAATATTTAAAATATCTAAAAGAAGGTCAATAAAATAGCATAATTGCATGTATACATTTCAGTAATAACCTGAAAATAAGAGTAGATGATCTGATTTAAAAGCAAGATTCAACAATATGCTGCTTACAAGAAACTCACCTCACCAGTAGACATGGACTGAAAAAATGAAAAGAATGGAAAATGATACTCAAAGCAAAAGTAACAACAAGGAGTAATTATACTTATATTGGACAAATTCATTTTAAGACAAAAAGAATGAGACAAAGAAAGTCATATACAAAGATAAAAGGAAAAAGTTAAATTACCCATTTTCAAATGATATGGTTCTATGTATAAAAATAGTAATGACTCCACCAAAAGACTGTGAAAACTGTTAAGAAATTTCATGAAGAAGGAGGGATAGACAGTAAACATGAAAAAAAAAATCAGTATATTTTCTATATACCCTAATTCACTTGCTTAGGAAGAAATTTCATTTATAATAGCCACATCAAAAAATAAACAGTTGGGAGTGGTGTCACACACTAAGAAGTGATCAAAGACCTTAATATAAGACCCTAAACTTTAAAACTGCTAGAAAAAAACTCAGGGGAATCACTTTAAGATATTAGTACTGGCCATACTTTTCTGCATAGGGGTCCAAAAGCACAGTAACCAAAACTAAAAATTGACAAATGGGGTTATATCAAACTGTAAAGCTTATTCACAACAAAGAAAATAAAAGACTGAAGTGATGACCTACAAAATAAAAATTAATATATGCCAGCTGTTCATTTGACAGATGGGTTAATATCAAAAATATGTAAATAACATAAAAAGCTTGACAGCAAAAACAAAAATACAAGTATTGCAACTAAAAAATGGGCAAATGGGCTGGGAGTGGTGGTACACGCTTGTAATCCTAGTACTTGGGAGGCTGAGACAGGAGTATCCGGGTTCTCAGCCAGCCTCAGCTACTTAGTGAGGCACTCTGCAACTTAGTGAGACCCTGTTTCAAAATACAGAATAAAATATAGGGCTGGGGTGTAGCTCTGAGGTAGAATTCCCCTGGGTTCAATCCCCAGTACTGGGAAAAAAAATGGGCAAATGGTCTGAATAGACACTTCTGAAAAGGAGAAATACAAATGACCAAAATTATATAATAATTGTTCAATATAATTAGCCATCAAGAAAATACAAATTAAAACTACAATGAGAAAGCATCTCATCCTAAGCATCATACAAATGAATAATCAAATAAAAAGTGCTCAGAATTATTTTTATAAAGAATAAAATTCTGTCATTTGCAATAAAATGGATGGATCGGGAGTATATTCTATTAAACAAAACATACAGAAAGATAAGTATCACATGTTCTTTCTCATATTTAGAAACAAAACAAAATATAAAGTTAACCTGTAAGTAGAAGAGTGATTACTAAGGGACTGGGAAGGATGCCTGGCTGGGGAGGATAGAAGGGTGGATGTATATGGTCAATGGATGCTGAATGCATGTATGAAAATAGTAGAGTGAATTCCATCAGTAAGTGCAATTCGTATGCACTAACAATAAAAGTACATGTTTGTGTCACAAAAAATTTTAATCCAAAGATCAATGATCACCAGAATTTTCAAGTTTTTACAGAGATAGATCACGCAAGTTTATGGTTTCACATACCATTGAATTTTCCATGCTCAGTCAATGCAGTAAATATCTTGTGCCCAGACTAAAATATTTCCATATTAAATTATCATTTACTGTTCAATAAATGAGTAATATGACTATTAGTAATTCTATAATTATAATCAACTTGTTTCTGTTGGATAAATAATACATAGACATATTGTTTTCAAAAATTGCCTCAGCTAGGTGTGGTGGTGCATGCTTGTAATCCCAGTACTTGGGAAGCTGAGACAGGAGGATCCATGTTCACAGCCAGCCTCAGCTACTTAGTGAGTGTCAGAGACTGACAGTGCTCAAGGTCTGCCTTTGCTGACTCACAGGCATAGAAGTCTCTTCCTATGGAGATAAAGATTACCATAACTTGAGCTGACTACTGACTCAGGGCAAAAGCCCTGCTTTGCTTCAAGTTCCAGGAATCAAGAGGTTTATTCAGACTTTATCAGGCTGTTATAGTAATGAATTGCATGAATATTTGTTCCTTGAACTGTGTATCCTCAGATGATTAATTTTCACAAAATGTAACCATTGTGAGAAAACATTAACTTTGATGTATACTCTAGTGCTCAAAGAAGTATATAAGGACTGAGCTAAATAAACCTGAATCTATCCATTGTCTTTCTCTTTTTTAAGCAATTTTTGTCTTTGTTTTTCTGAAACCACACATTCTCCCTCCACGCTTGTCCGGGCAGGCTCCGGTAGACGGTGCCCAGATCAGAGAGTTGGATATAGAGATAAACAGTAATGGTCACCTTGGAAGAATGCTAGCAATGAAAAGGTAAAAAAGGGAAATGCAGTTGAATTCTTTTTTTCAGGAGTTTGTGTATACAATCAAAAGAAAATGGGCCCAGGTAATAGACTTTGTACAGTTATTAAAGAATATGATAAATGCTCGAGAAGCAAAAGTTAGTTGCCAGAGACTTAGTGATTTTCTTAATTTTGTAGATGAATTATGCCCCTGATTTCCTGAGGAAGAAACTGTAAATACAGAAACATGGCTAAAAGTAGGAACATGTTTACAAAATCATTATAAAGTCCGTGGTCCTGATAAAATGGCTGTAGAAACCCTTGGGCTATGGACTCTGATTAAAGATAGTTTTAAGAGATGAACAGCATAAATTAGAAGCAGCTTTGGGTTCTGCTGAAGTCAAAGAAGGTCTGCCTGTTGTGCCTTCTGCTCCTGCTGATGGTAATGACCTTTTAGACCCTGATGAGGTGGATAATACAGATTGGAGAGCAATTCCACCACCAATCAATAGTTCTTGAACAAATTTGGCTGATCTCGAGAAAGAGACTCCATTAATTACCTTGTCTCATGCAAAATAATCTACCACAGATGTAGAACTCTTATGAGCTGAATTAGCTCAGCTATGACTTATTGTGCAGCAGATTAAAAGAGAGGGGTCTTCTCCACCTTCGGTGATTGCAGGGCTTGACCCTCCACCTGAGTATCCTCCTCTTCCTCCACCACCAGTTGCTGCTGCAATGCAACAGCTGCCAGAGCAGCTTTTTCCAGCTATCCCTCTTTCTCCTCCTAAAATGTCATCACAAGCCTCTCTTTATGAGACAAAACAGAAAGGGGAAGATACTGCGGGATTTAAGTTAACTATGTAAGTGTATGAGGTTGCAGATGCTCAAGGGGATGCTCATAGACAGTATGTCCCTGTTCCTTTTAAACAACTCAAGGAATTAAAAACAGCTTGTGCTCAATATGGCCCTACAGCTTCTTTTACTCAAGCACTCATAGAGTCACTGGCTATAGATACCTCATATTGTCCTAATGCTTGGAAAGAGATAGCAAAAGCTTGCTTGTCAGGAGGAGATTATATCTTGTGGAAGACAGAATTTTATGAACAATGTCAATAGACAGTGGCAGCTAATGCAGCTCAAGATCCACCTGTGGATACTACCTTGGATATGTTGGTAGGTGAGGGACCTTATATAGAAACCATACAACAGATTGTCAGACAGGAGTATATGCACAAGTCACTGCTGCAGCTAAGTGAGCTTGGCTCTCTTTACAATCTTCAGAGAAGGGTACAGAAGAATTGTCTAAAACAAGACCGGGCCCTGAAGAGCTTTATCAGGATTTTGTTCCCAAACTTAGTCAAACAGCAGAAAGATTATTAGGAAGTAATGAAGCCAGCAAGATTGTAGTTAAACAACTGGCTTAGGATATTTTTTAGCATTGGCCATTGTCCTGCCTTCTTCCCATGCAGATCCTATCACATAGAAACATGATAAGCCTGTTTGGGCGGACCAGTAGCCATTAAATCAGGAAAAAGTTATAGCAGCTCAAGCATTAGTGCAGGAACAGCTTGATGCTGGACATATAGAGCCTTCTAATTCTCCATAAACAAATTACTGATCTTATTCATCCTAAAAGATTTGTAGCTGCTCTAATTTTAGAAATTTCTACCTTAATCTCTATTATTACTTCTTTAACTCTTTCAATTACTGCTTTAGTTACGAATATTAATACTACTCATCATGTTAATTAATTGTCACATAATGTTATAATGGCCTTAGAGGCTACTGTAAAACTTAGATAAATGATTTCAATTTGTTTCTTATTTTGTTAAAGGGTGTGTACAAAATTATTTGACAATGTAAAGTCAAGAATGGAATTATGACAAAAAGAAACCAGTATGTAGGAGTGAGAGAGAAATGTAAAAAGGTACATGGGTATAAAAAGTTTTGGTAAGAAAGGATAAAAATAAGAAAGCATTTTGTATGAAGTAAGATATATCCTAAGGTTGTCCCAAATGGAAAAAAAAAGTATTAGGATAAAAATTAAAGTGTTAAGACAAGTAGTAGAAGGTTTGCAGATGTTTGTAAGAGGATAAAGCTTATAAAAGAAATTTTACATATGTGATAAAGATGGTTTTATTTAAAATGAGTAGGTACAAAAAAATGGCAATAGAGTTCTATTAAAGCCTACCTCTTTTGAGACCTTAGTGGCCATTGTACTTCTGTTTATATTTGACCCATGTATATTAAATTATGTGGATAAGTTTGTCTTCAATGGACTTAAAGCCATTAAATTAAAAAATATAAAAGGGGAGTCCTACACTACCTCACCACATAATCTACTGAAAAATTCTCTTTTTATTTTAAAAATTTTAAATACTGATGCCCATGGTCTCTCAGTTGCAGAGCACTTTTGGCATCCATCTACAAAGAATACTTTTACTTATATTAAATGAAAAAACCCTTGTACTAGCCAATGGGAAAGGCCCGACCCTGTGATTTTGTGGGGATGAGGCCATGTTTGTATTTTCTGATGACTCACAAATTCCAGAAGCTGTTCCAACCAACTACACTGGGATAGGTGTAGGTGTACCTATATGCTTCTCAAAAAATGTTACTGTTCCTGGATGTCTAACTTTAACATCCCAAGTTCTTCATAAGATTGGACTTTTGGGTTGCAATAACAAGGACTAGTTTTATGAGACCTAAAGGAGATGAGGTGTAAAATGTAGCTGCCCCTGGATCTCAATTACCTTGTGAAGAGGATTTTATGTGTTACACCAGCTATCTCCACTGGAGAAGATGCATCTTTTCTGCACCTCAAAGAAGTAACATCACTGGGACTGATAACTGCTCACTTTGTTAACCAAATGTCTAAAAATTTTACATGTACTTTAAGTACACAAGAACAATTAGATATCAAATTAGAACATAGACAATGCTTTGTATGATACTGTAGACTATTTAGGTGATGAAATTAAGGATTTAAGAGCTAATGTCCAGGAGTTGAAAGTTAAATCTGGATTACAATGTCATACTACAGTTAATTGGATTTGTGTTACTCAAAAGACTTATAATGAAAGCTATCATAATTGGGATAGAGTCAAAGCTCACTGACAAGGAGTTTGGCATCATGAAAACATATCATTGGATTTGTTAACGTTTCATCATGAAATTGCGGATATGAAAAGTACTAGCCCTCTTAACTTTGATGCTGCTAAAAGAGCTCAAGTATTTTAGACAAATTATCAAGCCTCTCACCTTTCTGGTCCTCATTCACTTCTTTAATTGGAGGACTTGTAGGTGTTGGTATCCTGTTACTTGTAGCTCTGTGTTTGCTATCGATTCTGGTGCAAATCTTTGCCAGCACTATATGGAAAATAAAAGCTGATATGCATGGAATAAAGCTCTGTATGACCCCTTGGGCAGGAACTGGTAGTCAATGATGGGTAAAATTCTCTTAAGAACAGGTCAACCTAAGACAGGAGATAGGTGTATATCATTTAGGCTGCCTTGACAGGTAAGACTTGTATCTTAAAGAGAACAACTTAAGACAGGTACAGTTTGCTGCATCTCAACTCTCAGAGTTGATGACTTTTGTACAATATTTAAAGAAAGGCAGAAACTGTCGAGACCAACAGTGTTCAAGGTCTGCCTTTGCTGACTCACAGGCATAGAAGTCGTTCCTACAGAGATAAAGATTACCATAACATGCGCTGACTACTGACTCAGGGCAAAAGCCCTGCTTTGCTTCAAGTTCCAGGAATCAAGAAGTTTATTCAAACTTTATCAGGCTGTTATAGTAACGAATTGAGTGAATATTTGTTCCTTGAACTGTATACCCTCAGGTGATTAATTTTCACAAAATGTAACCATTGTGAGAAAACATTAATTTTGATGTATACTCTGGTGCTTAAAGAAGTATATAAGGACTGAGCTAAATAAACTCTGGTGCAGCAGTATTCACTGTCAGCCCTCCTGAATCTATCCCTTGTCTTTCTCTTTCTTAAGCAACTTTTGTCTTTGTTTTTCTCAAACCACACTTTCTCCCTCCAAGCTTTTCTGACTTAGCAGGCAGGCTCCGGTAAGTGAGGCGCTCCACAACTTAGTGAGACCTTGTTTCAAAATAAAGAATAAAAATGGAACTAGGGGTGTAGCTCAGGGGTAGAATGCCCATGAGTTCAATCCCCAGTACTTCCAATAAAAAAAAAAATTGCCTCAGATTATTTTATTCTGAAATTTACAACCAAATTTATTTAAATCCTGTAGTGTTTATTCTAAAAAACTATCTTGCGTGTCATCATATTCCTGATGTCTTCCTTTCCTTAATATGGGGGAACTATAATTATAAATATTAATTCCTGATAGTGCTAAACACTAAAATAATAATTATTTAATACTTGTTTTCAGTATCAATAACTACCAATGATATATGATCAGTTTGTTGCCTAGCACATACAAGATATACAGTAGTAGTAGTAGTACACACTTCTCATGATGAGGATTGTTAGCTGTTTATAATGTCCTCTGTTCTTAGATAAGAGTCAAATCTATTTCTCAGCCATCTTTGAAGCATTTAAGTAATTTGGACAGAGGTTGAAATCACATTTACCACTCAAATAAATCCTAAAAGTGTCCCGTTTGGGCTTCTCCATCATTTGTTTACCATTCTCAGTGACTAAAATGGAGGTAAATTGTAAGGCAATCTTGTAGGAAAAGTATTGAAAATGAACAGCCAGCCTAGTTCCTGAATGGCTGTGTGGAAAATTAGTTCTCGCTCTCCAACCTCACCTTCCAAGAACATACACATTTTGAATCGATTTATTTATTTATTTACTTATTTATTTATTTTTACAGAAAGTTGTATTTTTCTAACAATCTTTACTTTTGATTAAACACATGAGAATGCACACACTATCATTCAACTTACGCACTTAGATGTATCTTGTCTTCCATAAGATGGTAGAATAAATTCTAATTTACCTCAATATCAATCTCTTATATCTGAATTTATATATATATATATAATATATATATATATATATATATATATATATATATATATATATATGTGGAAAGAGGGAAACTTAGGCTAAAAGGAGCTCTTCAGCTGTTATCATTCCACATACTAGAGGTGAAACCGTTGTAAGTCTTCTTTTTCTGTTTATTAAAAATAAGTACTTGCATTTATGAACATTTTGGTTTGGGTAATACTTCCAAAGTGTAGAAAAATTTGTTGTGTTATGTCCAGATACTGATACATAGAAAAGGAATTAACAATTCAAATGGTCAAGATTTAAACTCACAATATCAGAGGCCAAATTCAGTCTGGTTCCTGTGCTATATTGTGTCTTACATTGCCCAGTTTATTTTAGAAAAGATATCCCTTTCTGGATTTGTAGAGGTACATGAAATCTTCACAGATGTAGCTTCACTCTTATGATAACTCCAGGATACGTGCCTTTGTGTCTCACTGCAGCTGAGACTGCTAGGTTTTCACCTACAGTCCACTTGTCTTTTTCATGAACATTAAATTACATTTCCAAGCTGTTCTTTCAGTTAGTTGTGATCTCGTGATTATATACTGGATTCTGCCGATGCAATGAAGACAGTGGTGTGCATTTTTCATGTCAAAGCTTTTAGGAATCAGTATAATCCATCACGCATTCTTTCCTTTCCCAGGGACTGAATACTGATAGCAATGTTCTACAAGATATTAGTCACTCAACATAAACTAATCGGTTGTCTTTGCATCATTATATAAAGTAGAACTAATCATCAACAAAGTCAACTTTATTAGGCCTGTCATTGACTCACATCATATTTGAGACATTATGCAAATTTTGAATATATTTGCTACTCATTTTTCTGCACACATAAAATATTCCAAAATAATTTCCTGTTCTGTAGTTCATTTTGCCAGTTTTAAATCTACAATTCTCATTCCACTTGTTTTATATAATTTTATTATCTACTTCTTTAAGACTTATCTCTTCTTTTCCTTTGTATTCTTAGCTTCCAGACCCACCTCTCTTTCATATGACATACCACATACCATCATATACAACGTGCTATTACAATCATTGTTTTCAATAACAATAAAAATTATCTTTTACATAAAACTATTCCAAATAGCAACACATGCAACTAACAATCCAAAATATAAATGTTTTCCAAATGTTTTGTCAATGTGACCACAATATCAGCTCAGGAGGTGAGAAAAAAAGAAGTACAAATATACCTTAATAGAGAGATTTAATATAGAATATTTCAAAGCACATGATTTATTTCTTTGATAAGAAGATCCACAAGTTCAAAGTTTCTAGTTAGAAAATATTTGTTCAACAATGATATAATCCCTCACATTCATATTAATATCACAATCCATGTGGTCACAATATGGTACAAATGGATTTACATCAATCAGTTATATAATTCTATAGCTAAATCCCAAAGCAAAATCTAATAGATCAATTGACTTTTGTGTGAAAGCCCAAATTTATCACATACTGTCATATCTATTTTTTAACTTTACATTCCATGGTGATTACATTACAAACCAATATAGAAAAAGCAAAGTCATAGCAATCAAAATGTAGTTGCATTACTGGTCATCCATGGTGGTTCATAAAATTTCAATAAACCACATATAAGTTTATGAGACACAAGTTCAGGGCCAACATGCCCTAATTTATTGAGATTTCATTTCAAAATAAAAATAAAAGGACTGGTGTTTAGCTCAGTGATAGAGCACCCCTGGGTTCAATCACCACTACCAAAAAAAAAATTAAAGTTTATGATCCTCATATAGTAAGTGAATAAATGCAAAATTATTTCAAAGCTATTTGGCTTTACATAGTAGATTTACTACATCTTTTGGTTAATTTATACTCAGTTGCACTGAAATAATTTATTTCAAAATGCATGATTACACTTATATTTTTATGTTATGCACAATATTTCTCATTTTTAGAGCCATGACTTTTTATTCTTTTATACTTTTATTGGTCCATTCTAACTATACATCACACTGAAGTATAAAGTGATAGGACTATATATGCACAAAACACTTGGTGCGTTTCACACAATTTTTTTGTCTTGCATTTTCTTTTGAAAACAAAATTTAACAGGTCATTCAGAAGTACAAAATTATTTTGGAAGCACTATCTTGATATAGAAGAACATTAGGCGAAGGTATTTTTCACTCTTCTATTTCCCTCTTCAGTACCTGTAAATTTAGACTCTAATACCAATAATTAAATCATGGCTGATTCATAAGGTGCATATCACTGTTTATGGAAGTGAGCAGAATTTAGTTATCTTTCATATAGTTATAAGCACAGAAAACTGTTCCTCTGGATAAGTGTCTTGATTGTAAGTTTATTAAGCAGGTGTTTTTTATGTTCCAGCACTTTTATATGAACAGTAATTCCACCTACACCATTTTATACTTTCCATTCTTTATGTATCTTTGAGTGCTCTGATTATATATATGTTTTCAAGTAGGTTTATTTCCCTTTAAAGTCAATAATTGCTCCTCTTTAACTCTTTAATTACTCACAACCCTGCATATTTAATCAACACCTTTTTTTTTTTTTTTTTTTTTTCCGGTACTGGGGGTTGAACTCTGGGGCATTCTACCTCCGAGCCATATCCCCAGCCCTATTTTTTTATTCTTTATTTTGAAACAGGGTCTCACTAAGTTGCAGAGGGCCTCTCTAGGTAGCTGAGGCTGGCCGTGAGCCCAGATCCTCTGTTCTCAACCTCCCAAATGCTGGGATTACAAGTGTGCACCACCACGCCCAGCTTAATCAACACTTTTAAGCTTCACTTTTTTCTCATCGGATCCCTCACTAACACCTCCTATATGCACATTCCAAAACATCTCATAATCTTATGATATGTCTAAAAATGCTTCTATTATTTTCTTACAACCATATAAGGTAAAGGTCTCCTGCCATACTACCTGCACTCAGGAATATACCAAAAGATTTGCACTGATCCTTAGCACTAAACAGAATTGTTTTCAAGTCTTCACATTTTTGACCCCTTGACCAGAGCATTTGAATACTGTAGATTATATTTTGCCTCTGAGTGAACCTAACAAGGAATAATGTGGATAGAAATATGCAATAAAGGCATACTTCTTGGATTTAATCACTTCTACAATTCTTCAATTCCTATATTTGTAAATTATACTAATGATGGGGAGTAGAACATACAAGAACTTTCAGCCATCTGATAAGAATACTTTGTTTGCCTGAGAATTATACTAGATTCCCTACTATGCTAATTCAGAAAATAATACATATATTTCTTTAAACAGAATCTACATTTATATTTTAGTTTATTTTTCTAAGAATATTATAAACTGAAAAATTTTGTGAAATACTATTTCCAATTAAAACCTTTTTATTTCATTGTAAGTAACTATAAACAGATTAAAGAAATATTTTATTTTTTCTTAATTTAAATAACCAGTCACCTGGGTGTGGTAGTACACCTTTAATCCCAGTACTTGAGAGGCTGAAATAGGAGGGTTGCAAGTTTGAGGTCAACCTCAGCAAGTTAATGAGTCTCTCAGTAACTTAGCAAGACCCCATTTCAAAATTTAAAAAAATAGTAAATAGAAGGGCTGGGGTTATAGCTCATAGGTAGAATTCCTTGGATTTAATTCCCAGTACCAAAACCAAACCAAACCAATAATCCTTTTCAAACTATATATTTGCACTATTATCGCACGTTTTTCCTAATGCCACAAAGCAAGCATATTAGTTCAACCATGTATTGCTAGACACATGTATACCTATGTGCATTGAAGTTACAATCTGCTTTTCATCAGTTTTGTGATATCTTTCTTTCTCTCTCTTTTTATCTTATTATTATTATTTATTATTATTTTTTTTTTGTGATACTGTGGATGAAACCCAGGGGCATTTTATCTCTGAGCTACACCCCCAACCCTAATTTTTATTCTTTATTTTGAAACAGAGTCTCATTAAGTTGTGGAGGGCCTCCCTAAGAAGCTGAGGCTGGCTAAAAACCTAGATTTGCCTGTCTCAGTCTCCCAAGTACTGGGATTACAAGCGTGCACCACGCCTAGCTCATATCTTTTAGAAAAGTATTTTATTAGCAAATACTTGTTTACATTTGCTAATAACTAAATATTACTGACTAAAAACTATGAAGGACATGCATACACATACCTTGCATTTATAATCTAATTCCCACATAGTTCTGAAAAGCGGGTATATATATATTTATATATATATATAATATATATATATAATATATATATTTTCTAGTTAAGAAAATTGGATTTTTAAGAGTTAAAATGTTTATCTCACAATAATATGGCAAACAAATGGCAGAGTTAGGGCTGCAAACCACAATGGGTGATTCGAAAAGTTACATCTACTTCTTAGCATTTTTAATTCTTACTAACAAGAAGAAAAATAAAACCTTCTATCACATTTAAATTGATGTCTTATTTTGCCAATCTTATTATGAATATACTGTAGCAATCTTTAAGAGCTAAAATATCAATTGGTAATTTTTAAGTTAACACATACTGGCATACTCTGCAATGTTTAGAAATTAGTTCCTCTGAAACTTAACACCTCACCCCTTTACAGTTTTTCTCTGAGTATAAGGTTGTTCTGACATTAACTATCCATTTTATGGAGACAAATTTAAAGAGGCAATTTGCATATTTTTCCAATTTACCTGCGAGGTAGAAACTTCCTACTGTTAGTCATTTAGAAAGTAGTTGTACCTATTTAAAATGGTACTTTTTTCTTCATAATACTTTCTGGTATACATTTCCTGGCATATCATTATAGATGAATTACTTTCTCATTACACATTTCAGGGGATAAAATGAAGATCTGTAATAGGATACATGTGTTGGCTTCGATTCTGAGAAGGCTATGATGTTGTAATCAAAAAAGGATTCATTTTTTGCTTCCACTAACAAGAGCAACTTATAATTTTCAATTAATTTAATTGAGAATATTAACTTAAAATAGATACATTATTTCATTTACATCATCACAACTGTTATAGTATTCCCTGAAAATCATGAAGAATGTATAAATTCTATGAAAGAACATTTCATCAATTTCTAATGGTTTAAATTTTAATTTATTTTTAATTCATTAATCTATAAAAGATAATTGATGCTAATTTAGAATGGCAAAAATATTAATCAGTAACTTGCCATGATTGTCATCCATGTCTCTACAATCCTCATTAAAAAAAAATAGACTCTTATGGTTTAACTGTATATAATGTACAATATACTCTAGTGTGTTATCTTATCATGTGAGGGATATAGTTTCAAGAAACAGCAATAAATTTTAAATTCTGAAGTCAAAACTGTAATTCTTTAACCCTACTAAATTAAAAAGTTTCCATGGAGAGATATTTTTAAATAATTTTGAAAAGAATTATTTGTTATAGTATTTGGAAAAAAATGAAGAAAAGTATAGTACCAATATAATGATATATTTATTCATCATTCTAACCAATTAGTAAACAAAATAATCATTCATAAATTCTAGATAAAGTGGAATGTGGTGGCATAAGCTTGTAATCCCAGTATTCGGGAGGCTGAGACTGAAGGATCAGGATTCCCAGCCAGCCTCAGCTACTTAGTGAGGCCCTCTGCAACTTAGTGAGACCCTGTTTCAGAATAAAGAATACAAAACAGGACTGGAGGTGTAGCTTGGAGCTAGAATGCCCCTGGGTTCAATCCCCAGTACAGCAAAAAATAAATAAATAAAATAACTAACTAAATAAATAAATTCTAGACAAAGATTTTATGGGTGACTCTAATAGTTAAATGCATTTTAAGAGTGTCAAATGACTAGATTATAAAAATAGTAGATCTCAGAGGATAAGTTGCATGTTAAAACTGATAGAATAGTGAGCAGGGAGTAGTAGTACATGCCTATAATTCCAGTACCTGGAAGGCTGAGGCAGGAGGAAGGAGGATTGCAGGTTCAAGAGCAGCCTTAGCAAATTAGCAAGACCCTTGGCAACTAAGCAAGATCTTATTTTAAAATTAAAATGGCTAGTGGTATAGCTCACAGGTAGAAGGACCCTAAGTTCAATTCTCAGTAATACACACACACACACACACACACACACACACACACACACACACACACAATACTTGAGAATGGTATCATTAGAAGAAGATTATCAAGTAGTTGAAAAAAGTAGAAAGATAATTTGAAGTGCAGTAATACTCAAGCCCAGAGGACTTCATGATTGAGAGGCTGGGGTTGGGGGTGTTGTTCAGTGGTAGAGTACTTGCTTAGTATACCCAAATCCATAGCTTAGATTCCTAGCACTAGACATACACCATACACATTCACACCACAAAAAAAAAAAAAAAAAAAAAAAAAAAAAAAAAAAAAAAAAAAAAAAAAAAAAAAAAAAAAAAAAAAAAAAAAAAAAAAAAAAAAAAAAAAAAAAAAAAAAAAAAAAAAAAAAAAAAAAAAAAAAAAAAAAAAGGCCCAATTGGTCAAGTATTTAAGAGATCACTTAAGAGGTGAGTGGATGTGGAGTAGGAAATTTGAAAATTAAGATGTGATTGGCAATATTTTAAAACAAACTACAGAGATGGGGGTGACACCATATTGCACAAGCATAATAGATGTGAAGTTAAAGAAATAAAACTCGGGTGCAGTACAAATATTGCAATTTTAAAAACAATATTTGAAAAGAAACAGACGTAGACAAAGTAGCTATATACAAAAGGGGAATCAAGATTAGACTTTTTAAATAGATAAAATAGGTGAATTTTTGTATTGACAGGAATGAATTAAGGCATAAGGAATGCTTAGACTGAGAGAAATGTGAGAGGGACTATTTGATGGAGGAGTCTCTGAAGAAGGTGAGAAGGAATGTGATCAAGAGCTTAGATGTGTCAAGAAGATTTGATCCTTGTAACAGGAAGAAAGTGGGACTGGGAATAAGAACATGCTTAACACACATGAATAGTCAACAGGAAGCTTGAAGAAACAGATGCATGTGATCAGAATTGTTTTAGAAAATTATTGTGTAACTCTGGCATTACATAGGTGAACTGTAAGGAGACATTCCTTAGAATATTTTAGATCTGATAGGAAGCTATTTAATAGTTAGACATCATCTCTGACAACTCTGGGAAAGTTGACATTTCTTTTACTTCTGCCCATCAGAGTAAGAAGTGTATATTTACACTTATTCCAACAAAATATTTTAACCTACTTTTGAGGGTGTGGTAAAGTTCATGTTTTTTTTCAAGTATATGAGACATTTAGCTTGTAAATAGTATGAGCCTTTCTGTATAGTAATTGTATACAAGAAGCCAGATGTCATTAATTACAGAAATTTTCTCTAAATCATTATGTAGAAAAAATAATTCGTTAAGTCTCTTGCAGTGGTGGACACCTGTAATCCCAGTCCTCCAGAGACTGAGATAAGAGGCTCACAGGTTCCAGGTCAGCATGTGGTAACTTAGCAAGATCTTGTTTCACAATAAAAAAAATTAAAAAAAAACTGGGAGTATAGCTCAGAGGTAGAACAGATTCAATCCCCAGTACACACACACACACACACACACACACTCACATGGAGGGAGGGAGAGGATCTCATTTATTTAATAAATCATGAAAAACCGAATTCAGCATCTCTATTTTAGTCCCTCTCTATTATTTCTCTTTAAGAAATTCTTGTATTTTATTTTCTCTAGAGAATGATCATTTTATAGAGATGTCTACATCTAATTTTTGCTTCTTTTATTATTTTGCTGTATAGTAGAATATATTGAAGTCTCATTTCATATTTCTCAGAGGTATGTATATCTTAAGAAAACATTAAGATGTTTTCATACACCTTTCAACAATATTTAAGAGAAGGAAATAAAACAATCCCCAAAGAATGTGATATACTCCTATAGCTTTCATCGCATTCCAACCAAGATGTTATACTGGGAAATGCTCTTTGGTATTTGAATTTATATTAAATACAAAACTCTGAATAGAATAGTATTGCTTAAAAGAATAATTGCTAAATTCACTTTTTCCCCAACTGGATCCTCACTACAGATAATAAAATACAGAATTAATTTTCCCACATTTTCACAGTTAGCAAGGACTAAGTACCAGATTCAGACTTGAACCCCCTTTTTTTTTATTTCCAGAGACTTTGCTATAAAGCAGTGGTCACATGATAGTGACACTGAATAGACAAAGTTTAGACCAGAAAAGTATTTAAATATATGTTAACATATACATATTTGCATATGAAAAGAATGAGATTTAAAAATTGCCATGTAGAGTGGCCAGCCTCAGCTACCTAGTGAGGCACTCCGCAACTTAGTGAGACCCTGTTTCAAAATAAAGAATACAAAATAGGGCTGGGGGTGTAGCTCGGAGGTAGAATGCCCCTGAGTTCAATCCCTAGTACCGCAAAAAAAAAAAAAAAAAAAAAAAAAAATTGCCATGTAGAAATATAGGAAAGAAGTTGATAAATGTGACCTGAGAGTTTGGATTAGAGAATTCCTTCACAGAGTGCTGTAAACTGAACTGACATCAGTAGAGACTGATTTTTTTTATTTTTTTATTTTTTTTTATTTTTTTATTTTTTTGCGGTACTTGGGATTGAACTCGGAGGCATTCTACCTCCGAGCTATACCAGTACAGACTGAAATTTGATTAGGAGAAAATTAGGAGGCAGATAAAAAAAAAAAAGAGAAAAAGCATAAGACCCAATGGTATAAGGTCACCTACCCAGAATTTACAGATGGTATTGGAGGGTGGTTCTTACCTATGCAGATTGTTTGACTGACAGAAATCTGTCACACTATCCCTTACTTTGTGCTTCTCATCTGAAAAGGCTTGACCTGCCCTTGTTTCTTTCATTAAGGCCACCTCTAAATTAAATCTCTCCAGGTGAAGATCAAACATTTCCAGTAAAAGGATTCACAAAAGTCTTTCCTCATCGAGAACTAAAAAGCTTTGAGTGCCATACACCAAACAAGTGGTTTACTTTTAGAAACAATATCTATAAGCAAAGTTTTTTTAAAATGATGTTTAATAAATTGTACGTATTAATGAAATATTTCATTATATGTATTATTCTTGTTTATCAATATGGTATATACAGAAATCATCCCATGTGGGTGTATATATTTACATATATATGAATAAATAAATCAAATATTAGGAAATTTGATCATATTGATAATTTTGTCATTGAAAATTTAGTTTCATAAAAATCAAACTTATCATTGGGTTGGGAAGTTGAATTCTGACATTTATAACTAGAACACTTCAATTTTCTAAGGACATATTCTGTCATGAGTTTCTAATCAGAATTGTAAATATTAGAGTATTCGTTAGTGCATAAGGCATATATGCATGTTTTCATTGATTATCTCTATTATCTATTATCTATCATCTATCAACATCATAGTCTTTCCCATATCTATAAAGAGAGAAGGCAAGCAAGAAAATTTGGTGAATAAGGTTATTAGCCACTCCCTTCCATACCTCTCTTCTAAGTTTTTTTTCTTTTCTTTTTTCTTTTTGTATTAGGGATTAAATCCAAGGGCATTCTACCTCCAAGCCACAGCCCCAACTTTTTCATTTTTTACTTGAAACAGAGTTTCACTAAGTTGCTGAGACTGGCCTCCAACTGGTGATCCTTCTTAGCCTCCCCAATACTGTGATTACAGGCCTGAGTCACCACACCCATCTTCTTTTCATTTCTTAATATGAGATCTTGGCAACTCATTAAACTGGGTTTTGAGTGTATTTTTCCCTCTTTGATAGAGATATTCAGACGTTTCATCTGATTCTCAAAAGGATCCTTAACAAGGCTAAAAGTTACTGCTTCAATGTTATTACCAGCATAAAATAATGTGCTAACTTTGAGAAAATATGTCACTATATTTCTCATGACCCAAATAAAGTGATGATTAGAAAAATGTGGTATATATTCTCATCACATAAGACAAATAAATTCTTGAAAATTATTTGAAAATCTAAAATGAATTATTTACCTGAGTTAACATAACTAACCAAAATGAATAGCATTTTTCTTAACTAAATTAAGGTGAAAAAATTTAAAAAAGAAAAAAATAAACTTTTTATTCTGATGATAATATGATTTCAAACTCTTTTTGGATGTCACCTTTGGAATTTTTCTTTAGAGCCAAAACATAAAGGACAACATTATCCATTTATTTGCAGAAATGCAGCTGCTCTGGGTACACTATTCAGAGTCAGGAGTCAGTTTAAAAGAAGTAATTTCCACCAAGTTTGGTTTTTAGTAGAGGGTCTCTCTCTATTCTCAAATCAGATTGACTCTCCTCTTAGAAAGCAAAGCTTTTCAACCTTGCAGATCTCATCCCTGGAGCTAAAGATCAACCACTTCTAATAAAAGAGGATTCACAGGAGTACTTCCCCATAGAGATCCAGGCAGCTTCAAGAGTAGCACTTCAAATAAGTAATTTACTTTTATAAACAGTATAAATAAAACAGAAATAGGAAGAAGTTCACAGACTTACAGCATTTCGCTTTTTTACAGCACTCTGGGTATTTTATTTTATTTTATGTAGGAGGTCTGCAAGCTGTTAGAGTTGCTTATCTAGGGGAGGTCTCCAAGCTGTTCAGGTGTAATTTAGATAAGTCCAGTGTTGCTCCCCATTGAAGGCTTTATTGAAGATATAGCCTCAAGGTGGTACTTTGCTATCTGAATAATTATAAATTGGTAGTTGTCCATGACACGTCTGTTTTAAAAAGATTAGAATACTAATGATTTCTCATTAAATATCCTGATGATATTGACAAAATGTTTCATCCTTTGTGTATTTATCTATCTCAGCCCTTCTAAAGTCATTTCAATAATTTATTGAATTACTTCAATGAGCATTTATTATGCTAATGTATGTATTTTAAATCTCTAATGGAATAGTACAGTGTCCCTTAAACTCACAGATTTTTTTTATAACACACCATTTGGTACCTACATCAATATTATAAAATTTAAAAAAAATTAATCTCTATTATATTATTTGAGAATTAATACAACACAGCTTCCTTTGAGAAGAAATGAAGCAAAAAGCAGAGAGAGGTATACTCATTTACCCACTCTATGACATATTAGTAGATCTCAGAATAGAATTAAGATCCAAGTTGAATATCCTTCACATAATAATTTGACTTTGGGAATTGTTACATTTTCCAGTAATGATATCTAGAGTGGAAGATATAACTAAAATTTCCAATCATTGCTAAAGATAATCATTGATATTATCTCATTTAATTCCGGAGCCTCGTATCAGGTAAAATTCTGGTACCTACTTATGTTATTATATCAGTATAAATACATTTTGTTAAACATTTACCTACAAACTTTAAAATTCAAATAATTCACAATATAAGTATTTTCAAGTGTATTTGTGTGTGTGTAGATTTTTTTTTTACTTACTTGTTTGTTTTTTTGTTTTGTTTTGTTTGGTTTTTAGTGCTGGGGATTCAACACAGGACGTCAACATAGTAAGTATTGTATCAGTAAGCTGTACTCCCAGCCCAAGGCACATGTATTTCTTATACCACCTCTTAAAAAGTTCTCATAAACTAGCAGGTTTTCAGTATTACTCTGCATAACCAGGATTTTTAAAACTGTCCATCAGTTTTAAATTTTGTTTTGCCTGTTTTTTATACAGCACAAATTGCAACATAAATTCAACATTTTTAAAACAGGATATAAATGTATGTATTTTTATAAAATTGTGTCTTAAATGTGTCTAAATCTGTTTAACCTCTAGTTATATTTTCTCCATCTACAAGGGCTTCTACAGGAAGTATCAAGCCCAAATAGAAGTGTTCGTTTTTATTACACAATTAAAAGAGGACTAAAATGTTCCATATTTAGACTGGAAATAAACTTGTGTCACATGATAGAAGTAGTTGGTTGATTGGCTCAAATGAATTGAATTGAACATAACATTGGCATACAAGATGTGCATCTATCAAATTTGAATTTAGAAAAAGAAATTTTGATGAACTTATTAAAAAATGATCATCAATATGGCCCAGATGGCAGCCCTTAGTTTTGAACACTAGTTCACATCCAAACTACTTTAGCAAAATTCCTTTGAGGATGGATTTAGATTAGTTCTTCATGACCTAACATATGATTAAATTTTGTCATAATTTTAAACCCTTAATTACCTCTGCATAAATATTAACTGAAAATATCACCACACCTGGATAGTTATTCTTTCTTACTATCAAGAAAACCACTTATGACATTTAAGCCTTTCAGCTCACAACATCAAATCTATATTGACATACCTATAATTTTATGATGAATCTACATACAGTACACAGTTTCATCGTGCTTAATAAATCATGTTTTTGTACTTGTTTAAAAATGATAGGTAGTTATATGTTATAAAGAAGCTAATGCCAGGTGCTAAAAGCAGGTGTGACGCAATGGTTTAAATACAAGGCAAGGGATGAAAAGATGGGAAATAGCCAAGCACAAAGATTATCTTTTTAAGTCACTAAATACCTTCAATACAAGCATCAATGTCACAATTAATGTATCCCTAATCTATTATGTATTCCTAAATAATATATTGGATAGTAATTCAATATTGTTTAATATATTTTATTTACCACATTACTTACTAGTTTATTACATTTAAATATAATAGTATGTAATGTTCAGAATGCATTCGATTCTTATAGAGAAATAATCATATATTCAAATTCTGCCAAAATTAAAATTAAAGTAAAACTGGGAAATTGTTTCTGCTCAATCTGGGGAACTTCAGTGGGAACCTTTTATTTATAGTCAAGAAATAATTCACCTAGATAGTTTTACATCTCACAACTTATCACTTTAGTGAACATAGATTCTTATGCAGTCTCAACATTTTAAAGCTGTTTAACATTGTTTCTGATTTTTAAGAAATGTTACATCCTATTATAACTATCCTGTGATAAAAATCATGATCATTTCACATTATTCAGAATTATATATAGAATGGAAGCAATGAAATTTGATCTTCTGCAAGAATGTTGTGATTGAGTTAATATTTTACTTTAAATTTGCTGAGAATACCATTTATTCCATCCTGAAGGTTCAATATCATGAAATGAATTAAACAAAAGCACAAATTGCCTATAAAATTTCACCTTCCTCTCTCCCTCACTCCATCCCTTCCTCCCTTCCCTCCTTTTCCTGGTGCTACATATTCTTTTATGAATATATTTTAATTTGAAACAATTTTATTTTTTAAATTTACAATATGTATTTAACCTTTTACCTACTTATGTGACATATAATAGTTTCCCTGTGTAAAACTAGCAGCTTTCTTAACAATATTGTGTAATGAGATTGATCTGAGTTGCCCTGAAGCTGGCATCCTTGAATTCTTTATTCATCAACATGTATTCAATTTAACCAGGAGAAAAGTACAGGCTGAACTCTGAGGGAAACCTCTTCTTAGTAAGAATGACATATATAACATATCTTTATGAAACTGAAGCTTCAATCTAAAACACTTTCTGTTTTTTTTGAAAGGAAAGCATTAATACTCAGGGAGCAGAATTATTTTTCTCCTAGACATACACAGACAAATATTTAGGATTACATTTAGGAATTCTTATGTGGTCAAATCTTGCATTCTGCAATTGTTGAGATTATTCACAGGGCGAGGTCTAAAAATGGGCTGATTTTCCAAAATGATGTAAGCAAAAAGAGAAGTGTTACCTACGTTGAATACTGTCATCAGAGAAGCCATTCTAATAATTAACCTGGGGCCACCACAGAGGGCAACTTTTCCTTGCTGTTCTGTATACCAGGGAAACTGCACAGTTTTGATCTCATGTAAAGTGATTGAATTACTTTATAAACAAGTGTCCAACAAAAGACAGACTATTTCTGCAAATAGTTTCCATGGTTTGTAGAATTAGAAATATAACATCTTATATGTAGATATTATCTTATATTAAATAAATCTACAAAAGTTTCTAGAGGCCTGTGATCTTAACCCAACACCTTTTGTACAACTGCTGCCCATGTTTAATAATATCTTAATGAAAGATATATATTGTTTAGCACAAGTCTTGCACCACATATAATCTCTTAAATTTAGGAGACTAAATAAATTCATTATTTTATTTTGTTTTATTTTTTGGTGCTGAGGATTGAACCCAGGGGCATTCTACCTGTGACCTACATCTCCATCCCTTTTTATTTATTTTGAAACAGAATCTTGCTAAGTTGCTGAGTGTCTCATTATGTTGCTGAGGCTGGCTGCAAATCTGTGATCCTTCTTTCTGAGCCTCCCAAGTACTGGGATTATAGACATGTGCCATCACACCCGTCCATTTATTATTTCAAATTAAATTATTATTATTATTTTTTTTTGTGGTACTGGGGATTGGGCATTCTACCTCCGAGCTATACCCCCAGCCCTATTTTTTATTCTTTTATTTTTGAAACCGGGTCTCACTAATTTGCGGAGTGCCTCACTAGGTAGCTGAGGCTGGCCGCGAACCCGGATCCTCCGGTCTCAGCCTCCCAAATGCTGGGATTACAAGCGTGCGCCACCACGCCCGGCTTCAAATTAAATTACTTTAATTACATTTATTTATTAATAGCTATCGACAAAGTACTAGAATTCAATGAGCAGGATATGACCTACAAAAGTGTCCTAAACTTCCTAATGTATTCCTGACCTACATGATCTTCCCCCATATAAGCCATCATTGGTCAATTTTGACCTAAAAGAATGTTGCTTCATCAATATTGAAGAGTTCACTAGAAATTACTAATTTTTTTCTTCAGCATTTTCCAAAGTTCTCTGGGTACTCAGAGGTAGCAGAAAGAAAACATCAGCAAGGAAGATTAAAAAGAATGCAGGGAGAGCTGGAAAGAAATAAAGGAATAAATGAACAAAGAATCTGACACCCTGAACAGGAATCAAAGAGAAGCCTTCAAGGAAATGAAGGATGTTGAAAGATGCAATAATTGAAGTGAAGGCATCAATACAAACTATAAACAGTAGATTAGACAACATGGAAAATAGAATATCACTCTTAGAAGATGACGATTCCAAAAATGAATCCATTGTACATAATTTAGAAAAAAAATTGATAGCATGAATTGGACATCGATGAGATCTGGGTCAATTTTAAAAGCGCTAACCTAAGAATAATAGGAAATTTGAAAATATTTGATATAACAAAATGAAAGATATAGGTCTACTGCAGGTCATGTGCCCATAATTATAAGTAAGCTATCACTGTTTTTAGTTATAACATATAAATAATTGTGTTCATGATCTTTTTTGGGGAAATGGCACTGGAGATTGAACGCAGGGGCCTTCTACCTCTGAAGTATACCCCAAGCACTATTTTATTTTTTATTTGGAGACAGGGTCTCACTAAATTGCTGAGAGTCTTACTACAGAGGCTGAGGCTGCATACGAACCTGCAGTACTCCTGCATTAGCCTCCCTCCATGCACTGGGATCACATGCATGTGCCTCCAAGGTAAACAGTCTGGAGAATGCAGAATGAACTGAAAATCTCTCGTACTTATTGGTTCATGAAATCTAAGGTTAGAAAATTGTCATATGTGTTTTACTGTAGTCACTAGAGGAAACTTAAAATGATGTGCTACTGTAGCAATAAGATTTCATGAAGGTCACAAAAATCTCTGTATTTATTTATGTATTTATTTATTTTTGTGGTACTGAAAGTGAACTCAGGGGAGTCATACCTCTGAGCTATATCATCAGCCTTATTATTTTTATTTTTACTTTGAAACAGGGTCTCTCTAAGTTGTTGAGGCTGCCCTCTAACGTACAATTATCCTGTCTCTGCCTCCCAAGGAGTGAGATTGCAGGTGAGTGCCACCGTACCTGACTTAATCACTGTCATAATAAATGCTGTGATCACTGCAAATATATTGTATGCCAGTTGCTTAAATTTTGATAAAGTTAAGAAAATATGGGAGGCTGACACCAGAGGATCTGGGTTCGCTGCCAGCCTCAGCTACCTAGTGAGGTACTCCACAACTTAGTGAGACCCTGTTTCAAAATAAAGAATAAAAAAATAGGGCTGGGGGTGTAGCTCAGAAGTAGAATGCCCCTGGGTTCAATCCCCAGTCCTGCAAAAAAAAAAAAGAAAATACACCATTTATCTCTGATACCTGGATAATATATTTAAATATTTTTGTCAAATACATATGTCTCTTTAACTCCAGTGAAGAATTCTCCAATGACAAAAATAAAAAAAAAATTCTCAAACTTGAGCATTATTAAGGCTTTATATCTTATGTCATGAAATATGTATTTTCTCTCCAAGTTAATGTTTATAAGAATATTCTGCAACTAAATACATATGAAAATATTTAACCAGGAATATAATTACTTTGCTGTTTTACATAGTGGCTTCATATTTGCATATATTTGCCTGTTCAAGCAAAGTAGAACAAACCACCAAGAAACTATCTGATTTGTTCATTCATTCAAAACAGTAAACTAATTTGCATAATTCTTGTAAAATTTTTGACATATTCAATTAGATAATAAGTTGGTTTTGATTATCCAATGAGATTACTTATTTGGTCTATTTGATACAGTTCTTGTCCAAATATTTTTTTCTATCATATTTTCCATAGACAGAATTCCTGCTTTCTTCAATTTTATATTTTTTACTCTCTACTACTACTGCTACTGTAACAAAATATATTTTCTTATCCCAATGTATTTATTGTAGCAAATATTGATTTTTTAAATCATTGATAAAATTAATATTTTAGCAGAGCAAATTGACATCTTAAAATGTTGACTCAATACGCATAGATATTAATAAGAGTTCTTTCAACTTCTGTGAAATTTTTTAAATGGAACATAATTTTCTTATTGTTTTCATAGATTAAGCACTTTAAAACTATAATCTGCTTTATTCTACATACAAATACTAGTACACAAACATTTGCTAATATGTTTACATATATATTATTTTCAATATGTTTTCTTTTTATGACTGGTTTATTAAATAAAATATTCTATATTCAAACTCTGATAATTATATGCTTTTGCATTTAAAAGTTAAGTTCAAACTTAGCAATTATTTTTAATTTGTTTCTACATTTTTTAAATAGACTTGGCTCTATAATTTTGTAAAAATGTGTTTATAAAATATGATGGTCCTCTTTTGGCTTACCTTGTTGATAACTTAAAATAGTATTTCGTAGTGAAATCTGAAAAGGCATCAAGTTTAAACACTCGTTCTCTGAGTGTTCTCCATCCTTCATCCCGTACCCTTTCCCACTTCCCGAAGCCGTCACTCTAATGGCATTTCATA
Organism: Graphiurus murinus; assembly: GCA_004027655.1. Lineage (NCBI taxonomy): Eukaryota > Metazoa > Chordata > Mammalia > Rodentia > Gliridae > Graphiurus > Graphiurus murinus. The sequence continues at coordinate 29,402 of PVLC010011129.1, forward strand.
GTTTGAGAACCAAAAGTATCCATAGCTACCAAGCAAAACATATGGGACATTTTCCATTGGTTAGTCTTTCAGCATTCCGTCTTCTTCCCACACATTTCCACTTTTCCTGTGTCGGCAGCTGATTGTCCATTTATATTTGTCCTTATGGTGTATCAAAGTTCTTCAAAATTTTCTAACAAAAAAAAAATAAAGAAGATAAAAGCTATGTTGTCTTCAGTGAGATCACATAACTGGAGTAAAATTAAGGTAAATCAAAGAAATCTGAGTGAAGATATCAGCTCATATTGAGAATGAGAAAGCAAGTCAAATGAGGTATGGGATTCACTGTCACCTCAAGTCACTCATGCGTCACTCTAAATAAGGCAGTCCAATTTTTTGTCTCTCTCTCTCTCTTCTTTCTTTTACTTTTTTCTTTCTTACTAGGGATCGATCTGAAGGATATTATATCTCCAAGTTACACCTCTAGCCTCTTTTCTTTTCTTTTTTTTTTTTTTTTTTTTTTTTTTTTGCGGTACTGGGGATTGAACTCAGAGGCATTCTACCTCCGAGCTATACCCCCAGCCCTATTTTTTATTCTTTATTTTGAAACCGAGTCTCACTAAGTTGCGGAGTGCCTCACTAGGTAGCTGAGGCTGGCCGCGAACCCGAATCCTCTGGTCTCAGCCTCCCGAATGCTGGGATTACAAGCGTGCGCCACCACGTCCGGCTCTTACTTTTTCTTTTGAGACAGCATCTCACTAGATTGCTGAAAGCTTTGCTAAGGTGCGAGGCTAGTCTCGAACCTGCAATCCTCCTGTCTTAGCCTCCTATATACTGGCATTACAAGCATCTTCCATTTTTTTTTTTTTTTTTTTTATTCTAAGAAGCTACTTTCTGAAACTCTCCAATCATGGCCAGAACACATCAGACTTTAGCAATTTCTTCACTATATTGATGGAAACACATTATAATTTCCTTTCAATATGACCTTGGAATTAGATTACATTTCATTTAGTAGTCAAAGATGGATAAACAACTATATTAACCACAGATTATTTCTTTTTTTTCTGTTTGGGGATAAATCTGCTGATTTCTTTAATCTTCTTCCCCCTGCACACTGCTCACTCCTTATGTAGTCAGTCATCAATTTCCATTGATGTGGACCCTATATCAAAATAATCTCTCAAATCCCACCTTTTTATTTTCTTCTTCCATGAAACTATATGTTATATTCGTATACAAACAAAATGTACAGTGTTCCTGAATATATTGTCCCATGTGATACTCTTTGTATTATAATCACAATGGACCATTTAATTTGACAAGATAAAGTCTGAAAAATAGACTATGATCACAGGCCCTCAGATTTATTTTTTTAATTCTCTAAGTTTCTAAAACTGTTAGTTAACTTCTCTGTCTCTGACCAATAACTCTTCTTAAAATCCACCTATAAGCCGGGCGTGGTGGCGCACGCTTGTAATCCCAGCATTCGGGAGGCTGAGACCGGAGGATCAGGGTTCGCGGCCAGCCTCAGCTGCCTAGTGAGGCACTCCGCAACTTAGTGAGACTTGGTTTCAAAATAAAGAATAAAAAATAGGGCTGGGGTTGTAACTCGGAGGTAGAATGCCCATGAGTTCAACCCCCAGTACCGCAAAAAAAAAAAAAAAAAAAAAAAAAATCCACCTATAGAATGTCATATGACCAATTTTCTTCAATAAAAATTAGTAAAAGAGAAAAGTATTACATATGCATATGACTTATGCATCTTCTTTCATATACTTTATTTTCTTCAATATCATAATAAAGAACTTAGTGAATTTAGTCTAAAATTGAGACTCTTCCAGAAACATGAAACTATTTCACAATCTTCTTTAATAGAAGTATCCACTCTGTATAACCAAACAGCATCTTTATGATTAGCACTTCAGCTACTTCAAAAATCATTTGAGAAGGCATACATTATATCACAAATATAAAATAAATCACCCTAAGTGTTTAAACATGATTTTCAAATTTTAATTTTGAAGTCTACCTAAATCTGCCCATTCCAGATTTACTTTTAAACTCTTTCTTCATGTGGTAGGTTTAAATTCCATATATGTGGGATATACAAATATATATGCATATTTATACACTTTTTAATTTTGCAATTTTACTTTTTATTACTGAAATTCTGCATGCTTGCTGAATTTTCCACCACAGAACTGATTCAATTTTATTTTTGGTTCATTCTTTAAGAGAAAGCCAACTCTCAGCCTCTTTTATGATGCATCTTCCCTTCAGACATGCTATCAGGACTTTACCCTGCAATCCCACCAATAAATCTTATTAATAATTATCAAATTTTCAGTGTGCCTGACCTTCCCCCCAAAAAAAGTCATATGGTAGAAATTCAGAAACAATATCTTGATTAATGATCTGTTTTTAACTCAAGTCTAATGACTCAATAAGGTAGTTTAAGCTTTGATACTTTTAGTGAATAATCCTTTTTTTGGGCAGTACTGGGGAGGATTGAACCCAAGGGCATTCTACCTCTGAGCTACATCCCCAGTCCTATTTTTTATTCTTTGGAAACAGTGTCTCACTAGGTTGCAGAGGACCTCACTAAGTAGCTGAGGCTGGCTACAAACCTATGATCCCCCATGTCAGCCCTCCCAAGTGCTGGGATTAAAAGCGTTTACCACCAAGCCTGGCCTGTGAATATTACTTTCTAAGAAAAAACATCATCTATGAGTCTATTCATTAAGAGGCTACTTTTTAACCTTCTCTCATGTCCTCTGTAATTTAATGTCTACCAAGTTTCTCAGTGAGTTTTTCAGTTCTTCAGAATAATACTTTAATATGTTGTTTCCTAGCCCTCACCCTTCAAGTTGCTGATCTCTTGAAAATGTACTGAATATTTAGGAATCTTACATTTCAGAGAAAACTAGAGTAAAAATCATTTTATTTTCTAAATTCTGAAAAACTTGAATAATTAATAATACTTCAAATATATATTTTCCTGAAAATTTATTGACTTAAATATGGATGTTATAATGGGTATGAATTATTTTGATATTATAGTAGAGATTATTATATCTTATTGGATTTTTACACATATAATATGCTTATGGTCTTGAACATTTCTGACCATATTCATTTGCTTAGATGATTGCTACTTTGATAATGTCATTTAAGGTCACTTTGTTTGTTGAAAATTTTATTGTTTTAATGTCTAAAATTTCATCTATTTTTCTGAGATGAGACTTTAGTATTAGTACAATGTTTATTAACATATTATATATAATTTTGTATTGAACTCAATTTTATCAGTATACAAGTTACAGGAAAAGAGTAATAGCTAAGAATACAGAAAATGATGTAATTACATAAGAAATTTGAAGATTTTGTTTTCATTATATTTTTATTTTGACTATTTTAAGAAACATAATTTTTCTCACTTGATTATCTTGATACAAAACCAAGAAATCTAAGGACACCGCAAAACATTAGATAAGATGTAAACTGAGCGAAAACTGCGATAAAAAAATGAATAACGCAATCAAAATTGGGCAAGAGAACTAAATAGACACTTCATAAATAAAGAAATACAAATAGCCAACAAATACATAAAAAACTGTTCAACATTATTAGCAATCAGGGAGATGCAAATTAACCCTACATTGAGACTGAATGGCAATCATCAAGAATTTAAACAATAAATGCTGGTGTGGACGTGGGGAAATAGGAACTCTTTTACACCTTTGGTGGGATACTAAATTAGTATAGCTGCTATGGCGATCAGTGTGGAGATTCTTCATAAAACTGGAAATGGATTCACCATAGTACCCAGCTATACCACTTCTGGGTATCCTTCCAAAAGGAATTAAATCAGAGCATTACAGTAATACAGGCATATTCATGTTTATAGCAGCATAATTCATAATAGGCAAATTATGGAACCAAACTAGGTGTCCATCAATAGATTAATGGGTTATAAAATTAGGGGATATAAACACTGTGGAGTTCTACTCAGCAACAAAGAAGAACAAAATTATGTCTTTTGCAGGAAAATGGATAGACTTTGAGAAGATTATGTTAAGTGAAATTAGCCACTTACAGAAAGTGTAGGGAAAGGTCATATGTTTTCTCTCTTATGCAGAAGCTAGGGAATAATCTGGAGAAAGATGTTAGATAATGTTAATATTAGATAATGGATGAGAAATGAGTGGAGCGAGGGAGGTGTTTTGGGGATGGTGGAGGGAAAGAGAAGGAGAATTAATGAATAAAACAATTCCACTGATATTATGTAATTATGTGAGAATACCAATGCCAGTTCTAATATCTTATATGGGGAAGAGAGGAAGTGAGGAGCAGGCTGAGGAAAGCTTAGCAAGTGCTGTGTGCATGTATGTCACCATCACTATGACCTGCATTATGATGTGAGACTACAATGCACCAATAGAAGTGTCAAAATAAGTAAACTGTTAAAATGCTATACAATTAAGCACTAGATACATCAGGACTCTTCAGTGAAATTTAATTAAGAATTTTATTTTAATAACATTTTCCAATGTCACCGATTATTACCTCTTAATCTCATCTAAAATAAACTAAACACAGATAATATAGCATTTTATGTTGGATATCCATTCACCAAATATTTTTCAACAGATATTTGTATATGGCCAAGAATATATTGAAGAATAACCCAGTTTATTGATTCAACAAGCTTACCATGTATTTAAGTAAATCACTGTAAATCTTGGGTGAATACCAGAGTAATTTTCTTGGAAAGGAGCATTTAATTTGTATTTAAATACCTTGTGACTTGTAATAGTTTTGTCAAAATTATTAGCTACTATATATTTAATAGATAAAATACAATGTATAATAGTTTCAGTCTTAATATACTTACTTTGAATACCAACTATCCAAGCATATTTTGATCACACCATTCTATATTTTATATACTTTTATTGGAGCATCATAGTCTCACATGATAGTACACACAATGGAATTCTACAGCATTTGATTTTAAATTTGTATTTATTAAATTTCTATCCTGAATCAAGCAAAAATACAGATTATTTATAAAATTAAAAACACATATATGACTATTTTAGAGTAAAAAATAGGATAAACTGAAACCATTAATTTATTTGTGAATTATTGGAGTTAAGAAAAATTCACAAGAAGCATGTATTATCTGAAGGTAAGGTGTGTATTATTTGGACTGAATGTAAGTTAACTACAAGTTTAATAGATATTCCACCCAAACACAGAAAGTAAAATATGTAGATAATACTAATCCAGTATCGCCTATAAGCTTTTCACGAAGAGACTTCTTTTTCTAGTATTGACTTTTTAGAGAAACCTCCCTGTAAATCATCCAATCTTCCTTACCACTCCTATTCTCCAAACATATGTATATTAGGCAATACCTTGAATAATAACACTAAAATGGTGTAGATTTTACTTCATCTTATTTAAATTATTTTTATATAGTTCTTACTTTTATTTCAGTAGGACAGCATCAGAAAGAGGGTGACTAATTTTAAAAGAAAATTTACTTTAAACAATTTGTATTTGGGAAATATGGGCAAAACACCTCAGTCAATAATATAGTCTCATAATGGAGCACTTAGATACTGCAATAAAAATTGGACAGTTATGAAATATACAAATAAAATATCCTTGTTCAATCCTTAATCAGTACTACTTAGAAGACATGAGTTTATAATATGAGCAGTGTGAAGTAGCATTCCTGGGATAGAGTCTGGAATACATTTATACTATGTGAGTAACTTGGCCATAATCTTCATGTATCAAAAATCAATTGAGGTTACATTATACAGCTTCTCTTGAAAATTAAAGACCCCATTAATTTCAACTAGAACCAATTGCAATGTAATATTTTCTACATTAAAGAAGTGTGTGCATTCATGCATATATGTATGTATTTATATACATTATTTGTGTATTTATGTACATATGTGTATGTATTTATGTATACATATGTACAAATATTTATATAGTAGATTAATGTATTTCAATGAGCTGGTGTAACTGTTTTATTTTTAGGCTATTTTCTGCTTTACTCTATTTAGTCTATAAGATCTTTCGAATTTATATCTAGGAAACAGAATAATATGCGATCTCAATGGCAGGCAATTTGGATGTTAGGATAATGTTGGTAATAGAATAAGGAGATTTTTCTTTTTCTCCTTTGTGCACTCAAAGTAAGTTCATCATCTTTAGAGAACAGATATCTCATTTCCTGATATATTTTTTCAATAGAATTGAGTAAAAGAAAAAAAAATTGTTCTGTTACATAAAATGTTATTTCGGATTCCTTTAGTTAGCCTAAGTTATTATACTTAAAATTTTGCATATCATATAAACAGACATACACATTTAAAAATATTTTCTAGCCAACAGAATTATATGGATATATGGCTCCTAAAATTCTTATGTTTAAATCTAATTCCCAATATGGTGGTATTAGGGGATAGGGAGTGGGGCCTATGGGAGCTTAGTAGGTCATAAGGACAGAATGCTCATGAATGAGACTATTTTGCTTTTTACAGAAGCAGCTTAAAAATCACTCAGTCCACAAGTCTATGGAAACCTAAATGAACTAAGAAAATGTATGTACGTCTTATTGTTACCTCAACTGAAAATAAATGTCATAGATAAAGGGAGGTTTTTTTTTTTAATTTTGAACTTATGTGTTACTTTTAATGAAGTACAAATAATGAACTTCATTTTTTTACCATCTATCATGTCATAGCAGATGCTTAATATCACATTTATGAATTTTTTAATAAAATACTTTATTAGAAACTGTATCTTGGATATCTATATGTACCCTACTTACAAACATGGTACACATACGAGAAATCATTAGTGTAGATCTGCCATAAAGAGGAGGCCCATCGCTGATAATTTAGGGAAATTTTCAGTAGCAAACAATGCTCTTTAGTTATGTAGTAAATTCAATTCTTAAATTGCATGGCAAGTTAAAAATAAATGGTCTGATAACTATCACATTAACAAATGTACAAATAGATACTAAATAACTTCTTTAAAAATAGAATAATCTTAAAATAACTAGAATTAATATTATGTAAATTCCATTTGGAGATGGTAGTAGGGGTAGAGCAATATGGACTTTAGAATAACCTATCTTTTTTACCTGTAAGTACTTTTCATGCTTCTTACTTTGTTTTTAGCGCTGCTGCCCTTTTGTCTTTCTGGTTTATGCTATAAATCTCTGTGCTTCAGTGTGATCTTTTTCAAGCAGAGATGACTTATTGTCTTTCAAGAGGTCCTGCCAGAGAGAAAAAAAATACATCTCCAAATTACTGCAATTATTACAAGTACTTTTGATCTTTGCTTCCTCAATTATAAAGCAAAAGATTTACATCATGAAATTTCTGGAATTATTTCTGTCTTTATAATTCTTTGGAAATCTATGGATTTGTAGTAAATTCTTTGTGGAGTAAGAAGTCATTGAAAATTTCTTGAAGAAAGCATTTTTTCCTTCCTTCAATCTACATTTGTTGTGGTTTCTTTTACTCTAATTATCTAAAACACACAACTGGTAATATTTTGATTAGGTTAGGAAAGCAATATGTTTCTTTTTTTTTTCTATTTGATATTCTGCCTACATATCTGAGAATCTTAATATTAACACACTTCTGCTACTACCTAAACAGAATACTGGAATAAAATATTATTGTGAGTTAAAATGTCTTCCAAAATCTGTACAAGGCCCATGAAAACCTTACGTCTAATACTTAAAAATGTCCCAAAGAGTGATATTTATTTACACTTTAGAAATTAAGCAATTTCAGAACCTGGGCATGGTGGTACATGCTTGTAATCCCAGAACTTGAGAGGCTGAGACTGGAGAATCCGAGTTCACGGCCAGCTTCAGCTACTTAAAGTAGTGAGGTCCTCCGCAACTTAGTGAGACCTTGTTTCAAAATAAAAAATAAAAAATAGAAAGCCCTTGGGTTCAATTCCCAGTAGCAAAAAAAAAAAAAAAAAAAAGAATTAAGCAATTTCTGAAGAGATAAAGGTCTTGCTATAGCTAGATATTAAATTGCAGAAACCAATTTAATTTAGATCTGCCTAATTCAAAAGTTATTTTTCTATCTACTACACTGAATCTAAGAGGCACTGTTAAAAAACTGAATGCATACATAGTCTTAAGACATTTACTGAATAAAAATTTCATGGTGAATTATTTATATATTCTAGTTTATTTTAGTTTTGAAGATAAAAGCTAATCATAAGTGTGCTTTCCTATGTAGAAAACTCAAAAGCTCCTCAAGTGCAGAAACAAGAGTGATCAGGATGATGTCCTTTACTTTCCTCATGTAGCCTATAAACTTTTATAAAGAACCACTCATTTAATTCATTACTGACCTAAAGTGTATGCTAACTCTTTTCATTTCCTAGACAGATATATCCTAAAGAGATTTTATTTATTTATTTATTTATTTATTTATTTATTTATTTGTGTGTGTGTGTGATACTAGAGATCTTGAACCCAGGTCCTCACACTCTACAACTGAGCTATATTTCTAGCTAATAAATATTTAAGAGAAACTTTTTGACAATTTCTCATTTTTGTTACAGGGAACTGCTAACATGTGATTGAGCTTATGAGTAATAAACGAATTATTACTTCATGATACTTAGCAAAGTTTAAGGAATAGAGGCAGTTTCCAATGCTTTATATGACATGTTGGACAAAATGATCTTAAAGCTATGTTCCCGATATAAAACTATATACTTTAAAAACATCCTTGAAATAGCCAATTACACTGTTTCAGTAAGCACCACATAATCTATGACATTTTTTAAAATTTGTTGTAACAAATGGGAATCAAGAAAAGGAACAAGATCAAGATTGTGTCTAATCTTATAAATAATCTAATTATGAAGACATGTACCAAAACTTTGAGGTACATTGTGCTGAATAGGAAAGGTCCCTGTCCTCTGAGTATATGTCACAAAAAGTCTTGGTAGGTAATACTATTTGGGGCTAAAGAATTGTGATAATAGAGACTTTAGTAAAGCTTTGCTTTCTTTCTTTCTTTCTTTCTTTTTTTTTTTTTTTTTTCGGTACTGGGGATTGAACTCAGGGGCATTCTACCTCCAAGCTATACCCCCAGCCCTATTTTTTATTCTTTATTTTGAAACCGAGTCTCACTAAGTTGCAGAGTGCCTCACTAGGTAGCTGAGGCTGGCCGCGAACCCGGATCCTCCGGTCTCAGCCTCCCTAATGCTGGGATTACAAGCGTACGCCACCATGCCCAGCTAAAGCTTTGCTTTCTTCACTGCAAATGTAAAAAAAAAAGTTACTGAGAATTGGGCTACTATCTTGATTTTAAAATCTGACATATAGGCAGTTGCGGGTCTTTCTCTTACCATCTTCAGCTCTAGTAACCAGAAATTTTGCAGTAGCTAAAGTTTAGCCAATTAAGGAGCAAGAAATCAGACAATATATGAAACAAACTAATTTTAATGATTTCTAATGATCTTGAAGTTTCATAAAAAAGGGAAAGAACTGGAACCTTTAAAGGCCAAGGCCTATGACTGCAGTATTCAGTGTGTTGAATGACAGAGTTAGGATACAGGAGGGAGGAAACTAGAATGATAGGATGAGGAAGTCAGAAAGCAGAAAATACAAAACAGATCACGTAGGACAAAATAATTGAAATTTTAATATAGAAAAAGTATGGGTTGTGACTAAAATAGAGAGTGACTGAGGTGAGAATAGAAGTATAGTGGATGAGAAAAAGGAAAAGAACTAATAGATTATTGAAAAAATCTCTTTCATAAATTCATAAAAATTACTTGTAAAGCTTTTTAATTCACTAACTCAAAATGCTAATACAACCTCTTGCTTCTGATTTTAGTTAGATATACAATTATGGTTATGCATTAATATCATCATTTTGGAGTAATGCTCCATTCATGTTTCCTTTTAGATAACTTCCAAGCAATTCTATGCAACCTAATGTTCATATTTTGCTGTATATGCTCAAGATTTCTATGAAATTTCTATACATCAGATTAGACCTATGACCTGAGTCACATCAAATTAATTTGAAAATAAAAATACTATTTCAGTACTCTTACTACTAATTAATATCTTGGAACGACAAAGCAGTTACAGCCAGTAGAAATGTTTTAAATTTTCTATTAAATTCAAAGACATCAAAAAAAATAGGTAATACTGGTAATCATATATTTATTTAGTCTAATATACTCAAAATAGTATCCTTCCAACATTTATTCAATATATAAATAATCAGTGAGATAGTTTACATTATTTACTTGATAACATGTATATTTTATGCTTACAGCATATTTCAACTTGAACTAATAGCATGTGAAGGGTTAATATCCAATATGAGAATTTACTATTAAAAACACAGGTCTAACATTTTCAGATTATATTATTTATATTATGTGGTATAAAATATAAAAAAACAGTAATATAGGGTTTTACAAACTATTTTTCTATTATTAAAACATTTTATTGTCCCAAATAAAGAAATGATGAGAGGAAGAACATAATATGATACAAATTGCCCCTGTGTGAACTCAAAGAAAAGTTTATTCATACCATGAATCAGTCCTTTTTTACAAGATTTAAATTATATCAGTAGCTCATCTCACGACAACTAGTTTTATTTGATCTAAACTTTGGACTCCTATTGAAATAATGACTTTGTTTTCCTGATTATTTTCATTCATAGTATCAGTTTTCTTTACTCTGCAACTCAATTTAAAATAGGAAATACTATGAAGAGTAGAAAATAATTTGACCTAATGTTCTCCATTTTGAATTGAATGAAGATTTTTTTTCTATTTATACATCATGCCTTGATTTCAAATCATAAGATGTTAACTTTGTATGATTATTTTTAGGACACATTAGTTCTATACATTTTAATTTGGTTTTAAATAAAATAAATGGTCATTCAGTATTCACTGATTCTCTGTGCTTTAGTCTTAGAGAATCGCATAAACTATGAGCCACCTTTGGTTTAGTCATACTGTTATACAAATTGAGTATGATAATTTTATTTTTCCAGTATACATATTTCTAGAGTCCTAGATCCTTTTTCTGAGACGAGTTATTCATGAAATAGCCTTTCTACTATTTGCTTTTTCTACTATTTAAATATCTTCCAAGCTCTTTTCCATAAAATCACAAAATTACTGTCTTCTTCCTTAAGCTCCCGTGTTCTGAAGATAGTTATCTCTTAGAGGCATGCTGGGATGGTTCAGTTTAGATAGCATTATTTACTAAAGCCTTTATATGACTCCAATATTTTCTTCCTTATCCTAAACATAAGTCATGCTAGCAACTTATGTCCCTTGAGTGCCAGCATTCTCGGCATGCCCGGTTACTATGCAATGATTCTACAGATAGTCACGCTACACACTCCTTTCTTTTTAACAATGTTTACTTCCAGGGAAGATGAACTAATTTCTGTGCTATATGGGGTAGAGAGAGATGGATGTATACAGACTTAAAAAGGCATGTACCGCATAAGTATTAGCTTCCTTTTCTTTCAGATAAAGCCCTATTTTTTTCTTAAAAATGTAACCAAAGTCATCTATCAGAAGAATGAAACTGAGTATGGAATCCAGCTGTAACATTTGGCATCTGAAGATATATAAAAAATGAATGTCATCATCTGTGGACTTCTATGCTTGCTCTTTGACATTTCCTTCATACTTTGTCACTGATTTTTTTTTTTTTTTTTTTTTTTTGCGGTACTAGGGATTGAACTCAGGGGTGTTCTACCTCCGAGCTATACCCCCAGCCCTGTTTTTTATTCTTTATTTTGAAACCGAGTCTCACTAAGTTGTGGAGTGCCTCACTAGGTAGCTGAGGCTGACCTCGAACCCAGATCCTCCGGTCTCCACTGATTTTTTTAATTGATTTATTAAACACCTTTACGTGAAAACACTGTTTTTGCAAGCCACTTAAAATGTACCACTTCCACAGCACTTGCTAGGAATGGTCAACTGCTCATCCTGTTTACAAAAGCTCTTTGCCAGGATTTTTCCAACATTTCCGAATGTTTTGTGGGGGAGAAAGGACATAGATAACAAACAAATATAAGAAAATTAATGACTCATTGCAGTGGTTTGAATGATCTTCATATTTAACATATTGAGCACTTAAACCTCAAATGGATATGACAAAGTTATTTGAAGGCAGGACCTTAGAGTAAGTCTCATAAATGGATTATCCTATGTGCAAGCCATTGGGTCAATATATTAGTGGGCCATTGAAGGAGATTATCCCTTGTAAAGTGAGTTCTTTTTGGCATGTTTTCTCTCTTCCGGTAGGCAAGGCCCTCCACCATCTTACGATGCTGCAAGAAGGCCCTCACAAGATGCTGAGAAGATGTCAGTGCTGTGCTCTTGGACTTCTCAGCCTCTGGAAACATGGACCAAGTAACTTCTACTCTTTATAAAGTATAGTCTGTGGTACTCAGTTATATCGACAGAAAATGGAATAAGACATTCTTATATGACACTTCATCCTACTTATTTGTGTAAATGTTTTAACTTCTTTTTCAGGTTTTCACAAAACACAAAACTTCAAATATCGCAGACAATAAATATTTCACATTAATTGTGTGGAATTATCATGAGCCTCACAGTCTTCTTAATTCATTTTGTTGATTTTGTTTAGTGTAAATTAAAAGGCTAAATTTATATCTAGGCCTTTTCACTGGGAAATTATCCAATTAGTTAAGTTTATACTTGGCTTCTTACCACATCAAGTTCACATGGCTTCACTTAAATCTTGGCATTGTCTTTCTCTTAATAACTGGTTTCCTGGTTTATCTTGGAGTTCAACACCTGTTTCTTTCAAACAAAAATAAAAATAAATCGGCACAAATCTCACAATTCCTTATTCCTTTTAGAAAAATACATCTATATGAATTACTGCACACCAAAGATGGAGATATGGAGTGATTAGAATCTGATTTAAATTATAATGCAAATAATTAATGGGAAAACTGAAACCTAACATAGTCTCTAAAATATATTTTTAATATGAATTAAATGAAGTAGGTTTTTAGAATGCCATTTCAGCAAAATTATTGTTGTCAGCCTGATATATGATATACTTAAAACTCCTAAATTTTGTAAGGCATTCACTCTTATTTAAACTATGTAACATGTTCATAGTATTCATGTGTTTCTGAAAACTTGGGAAAATAATGCAATATATAAAATTTGTATTACAATTTAAATTTAAAAATAACTATTCCTTCAAATAGTTACATAAAAATTATATGTATAAATATAATAAATATAAAATTATTTTTAAAATAAATCATTCCTTAAGTAAAAGAAGTTTTATGTAAACATAGAAAATGCGTATCTTAGCATTTTATAGCCCTATGAGCAAAATACTAACCCAAAACAGTTAATATTTTTACATATACTGTAAAATCATGATAGATAAAAATTAGCCATTGAAGGTTCAATATTAACTTGCATATTAATAAAGAATTTTTTTAATTCTAAATTTGAATTTATTAGAAGACTTGTATACTCTAGTTAGCTACAGTTCCCTGGGCTCTCTATCATTCTAACAAAGATTTTACACATTTAATTTCCCAGTCCTTTGAAAACAGCATATAAGGGTTTACTCTCAGTAACATTGTTTGGACAGGGTCAAGAAGTCAATATTTTCATCTTCAGCATCAACAATAGAGTCCTCCACCTACATTGAAGGTTTTCAGCAATTAAATATTTGTTTTTAAAATTTTTAATCTCAAAATATATTATGGATGAGGACATCCTTTGTAAGAAAGGATGTTCATCTATGAGTCATCTCATTGCAATGTAGACCTTGATATACTCCCTAGTTATTCAAATGAGGTGAGGTCATTCAATTATCCATGGTCTAAGCTTTCACCTGTTGATCCTGGTCAACCAACAATATATTTTCAAAGATACATGATGCTAGATACTAGTCACGACACTAGAGTTTATTCAGTAGTACTACTGGAAAGAGTTCAGCATAAATTGAACTCAAATTCCTGAAACTGAAGGCATGAGACTTTTCAAGGGCTGGGAAGTGTTAAGGAAAAGGCATTGGCAGGTGTGAAGGTGATATGCCTGTATGACTAGCTACCTGGATTTGTTCCTTGGTACTTATTGAGAGCAGAAAGAAACTTCGGTCTTTATGAGAAAAGATTGGTGAAAGTTGATATTAGGCCCTTATCCTCCCATAGGGACTGGGATGAGAGAGTTAACTTCCTATATGTCTATATTTAAAAGATGTGACTATCAGATCCTTGAGAAAACAGTTTTAGGGTACAGGTTTATATATCAAAAGGCAGAGAAAGGATTTAAAATTGCAAGGTTTGCCCTGAGATGAGGTTCAAGGGCCTTTCTGCCTATTAACAGGTTTTGATTAGAATAACCAGTCTGCTTCCCTGGCAGCAGTAATCTTTCTCATGAAGGCATTTTAAGCAGGACTAGAGTCATGCTAGGGATGTGGGCATATGCTGCAAGAAGCCATGCTATGCATTGGTAAAGTCTCTGAATGGAGATATTTGAATGACCGTATTGTAGGTTAAACATCCTGTACTTCTCAATATTATTAGCATTTATGATAATTTTTTCATTTTATTATATTTTTGTTGGTCTGATATATCTCAAATTTATCTATATACAACCAAGTCTAATAATTCCCTGTCAAGTCTCTCTCTCTTCTCTCTTTCTCAATCTCTCTCATATATCTCAAGTTTATCTATATACAACCAAGTCTAATAATACCCTGTCAGGTCTCTCTCTCTTCTCTCTTTCTCAGTCTCTCTCTCTCTCTCTCTCTCTCTCTCTCTCTCTCTCTCTCTCTCTCTCTCTCCCTCTCTCTCTCTCTTCATTTTTCCTGGCTTATTTATTTTTACATTTAGTTAAATACCACATGTATTCAATTTTTATCTTTAATAAAAATTGAAAGACAATTTTTATGTTTTTATCCTACTACTGTGTACCTACATATCCTTTAAGAAAATAGTCTCAGTGTAGTGTAGAGTTGAATAGTGAAGAGAAACAGTTCTGGATTTTATCCTCCCTGTTGGTGCTAATTCACTGTGTGAACAGAGAAAACATTCTTAGTTTGTATGCCTTTGCTCTTTGATCAAATAAGTAAGGAATATTTGATTAAATGCTTTCTAAAAACACTTCTGGCCTCTAAATCAAAGCTCTGTAAATGTATAAGTACATGTTAACAATTTTATCAATTTTGTCTATATACCATAAAGTGCAGTAAAAGCTGTGTGGTATACAAAAAATTGCTGTATTTTTCCTAAACTTTAAGTTGGAAATGAAGCATGATGGTTCTATGGAGATGGCTGCTGCATGAATTTAGGTATGTGAAAAATATTTCCTACTTAAAAATAGTGGAGATCAGTCACAGACTGCTCTAAATTCATTCAATTATTTGGAACATTTCCTTCTGCACTACTCATACATGACATAATTTATTTTCAAACCATATGTTTGCAACTGGAATATATTATTCGTCTATTTGCTCAGTGGCTCAGTTGTTCAGTTAGTCATATTTTATTCCATAGCTCCTTAAAACTTTGTGAATAGTCCCATAATATTTTACTGAATATAGATAGAGAACTTCTCAGCATGAATAAAAATACAGATTTATTGCCACTCTAGATGTTCAAGAAAAATAAGAGTGGTTAAGGCATAAAATATGGAAAATCACAAAATTAACATTACCTTAGTCATTTTATAAAATGCCCAAATAAGAAAGTTATTTTACGCTGTAATTTTCAGTATTTTCCTCATCTAGCAGTTCTAAATGTAAGCACATATTATCTACTTTGTAATAACATGTATTTTCCCTGATTGAAAAAGTCATGCATATTTATTGCAGAGCATTAGGAAAATATGGCAAAAACATAATGAGAATATGCTCAATTAAAACATTAATAAAGAGATATGTGATAGTATTAGGTATTAAACTTTATATTATATTCATTTCTAAAGTAATGTTTCAAATAAGAGCAATAATCTACAGAATACTAAGAACTGAAACTAGAGTCATCCTAGTGATTATATATATCACTGGAAGAAACACATTAGATGTATCAACCCATTATGTATTTTCCCAAATTTTTATTCAGTTTTAACAGTTTTGTTTCTACTTACATGAGTTTCTTGGTATTCGTTTCTTTTCTGACATCTACTTCTCCACAATTAAGCCCAGTGAGTTGTGATTCTGACTCTAGGATATTTCACTCAACTCAGCCCTGTTAATACAAGTTTTCTGTCACTGTTCAGATTTGTTTAAATAAGCAGTGCTTCCTTCCTTATAATCCAAGTCTGCTTTTGTATGGTTCTCAGACCTTGACAATGGACAAGAGGTTTAGTAAATGCTGTACTTTTTAAAAGGTTTGATGATGAATATCTAAACCTTCTATAGAGAAGAATGAGGTCATCAGACAAAGAATAACAATGATCGTTTTACTCCCTGCCACAAGATGTAATTTCATCAGCAACTGAGCTCAAAGAGCTTTGTATGATTGTGTAAAGTGGAAAATGCCAGGTCTACTCTCACAACTTAAAAAGAGTTTGGAGATGTTAGACAGTAAACTATGTGTCACTGATGATGTAGAGTAGAAGGAATAAAATTTAGTCAGGAAGGAGACATTGGGAAGGAAAGGAAAAAGTATAGTTTCAAAATCTGGAGAGTTCATAAGCTAACTACACCCTATAGGGTGTGCCCAGGTTTTAGGCAGAAGTCTTATTCCCTTATTCTGGCCCACGCCTTTAATCCCATGGATTCCTACCCCCACCTGAGATTCAGGAAAAAGGTCAGATCTCAGCCAGTGACCGCCCATCTTTTGAAAACCTGAGAAAGAGGAGGTCTGGACTTCTTCTGTACCCACCCCTTCTTGGAACGACCACCTATACCTGACAAGTGGAGGTCCAAACATCTTTTGTGCCAATCCCCTCTTGAAAGTCTATATAAGGACTAAAAAGACTACAAAGGGCCTCTTGCCTTCCTGCTTGCATGGCTTGGAAGATCTCTGATCACTGTTTTCTCCTCCTAGTCCCTTACTTTCCTAAATAAATTCCTGCCTTCTATTCCTGACTGGCACATGTTAAAATTCATTTTATCATGGAGGCCAAGAACCCACGAGTGAGACCCTGTTGTCCCACAACATCACTAATACATATCTTTTAGACAGGTTTAAACTAATAAGAACAGAGCACATATCTTATTTTAGAAATACATTTAAATATATCTGTATATATTTAAATCTAGATGTTCCCTGAGGTATCTGGTCCTTTGGGGGGAAATCAATCATATTATGTTTATATATGAAGAGATGAAATGTCCAAAAATATTGAGACATGAGAAGCTACTCAGAATAATAAAGAAGGACATGTTTCAGGTCTCGACTCACCTCCCCTCATTTTTGTTTATACAAGTTGTCCACTGAAGAGGCCAAAGTTTTGTTTTTATTTCCATAGTCTTTGCCTAATCATTGTTTCCCTTATATGTTATTAGCCTTCCCTGCTTTTGTTCTTTATTCTGCTGGCCTCTTTTAACCCACTCTGTTCCCAGGTCCTCTGCCCTGCCTCATTACTCAGCTGAATCACTTATTTTCTTGTGATCTTAGAGAATTTAATATGTTTGACACTTGTGTATAGTCTAGGTATTCGTGTCTCCCCAAATTTATATCTTGAAGTCTAATCATGAGAGTGAAGGCATGTAGAAGTTTCATCTTTGTGTGGTGAGGAGGCCTTGAGAGTAGAGCATGCAGGAATATGGCTAATGCTTTTATTGCAAAAAAAAAAAGAAAGCACCAGAGTGCTCCTTTTCCCTTTCTGCTTTGTGAAGGCATAGTCAAAGAAAACATATCTTTAGAAACTCAAGATGTGTACTAACTAGACACTATATTGGCTGGATCCTTGATCTTAGACTTCTTGGCCTCTAGAAATCTGAGAAGAAAAATATTTTTTCATGCTATTTTGTTATAGCAACAGGAATCAACTAAGACACCTTTTAGTCTTATCTATTTTTGGAGTGTTTTTTTTCTTTTAATTTTTTATTGTAGTAACTCGTGCAATATAGCATACATCTTTGTTAAGTACAAATTGTTAACAACATATTTGCACACAATTCTCATTTGACCCCTTCCCCGATTCCCTCCCCATTCCCTCCCCCTCCGTCCCCCTAAGGTTCACTTTAGTGAGTGACCTTAATATGATTGTGTAGGTACATCATGTGCTTTAGGGTGTCCCTCTGCCCCATGCATCCACTACAATTAAATCAATTTCTTTGCTTATCGAGGATCTCTCTTTTTCATCTAGAGACCCTCCTATGCCCCATCTTCTCCCTAGTATCCGCATATTAGGGAGAACATATGCTTCTTAACTCTTTGTGACTGACTGATCTCACTCAACATAATGTTTTCCAGTTGCATCCATTTCCCTGCAAAGAACATGATTTTATTCTTCTTTGTGGCTGAGTAAAATTCCATTGTGTACATATCCCATAGTTTTGTAATCCATTCATCTGTGGTTGGACATCTTGGCTGCTTCCATAGTTTGGCTATTGTGAATTGAGCTGCTATAAACATAGATACACATGCATCGTTCTGATAATTTGGTTTCCATTCTGGTGGGTATATACCCAGTAGTGGTATTGCTGGGTCATATGG
>PVLC010011130.1:0-48116 GCA_004027655.1 Graphiurus murinus
CCCTCCCTCCCCCTTCCCTCCTTCTCAAGTTCAGTTTAGTGATTGACTTTGATATGTTGCTGAAAGTACATCATGTGCTTTAGGGTCTTTATTTGCTAATTTGCCTCTAAAAGGTACTCCCCACACTCACTATTCTTCCTCTGCCCCGGAACCGGAAGTGGAATTATAACAATTTAACACTATCACACAATCCTACTGCAGTAAAGCAATTGGGGCTGAGGGTGGTCGTGAGAATAGGCAGTGGAGAATTGGCTATGCTGGAATTTTCCTATCTTTATTTAAGAACTGCTGCCATAAACCAGACACGGTGGCACGTGCCTATAATCCCGGTACTTGGGAGGCTGAGGCAGGAGGATTGCGAACCGAGGGTGGCCTCAGCAACTTAGCAAGAGTGAGACTGTTTCAAACTAAAAAATAAAAAGGGCCAGGGGTGTAGCTTGGAGGTAGATTGCCCCTGGAGGTGGGGGTGGGGTGGGGTGGAGTGGATGAGTGAGAGAAATACTGGCATAAAGCCATACCGTCCGGAAATGCTTATTTATGCATTTGTTTATTTGTGGTGCTGGGAATAGGACCCAGGGCCTTGTGCATGCTAGGAAGTGCTCTACCACTGAGCTATGCCCCCAGCCCTGAAATTTTATTTTACTTTTTAAAGTCTTATTTAAATTTATTTATTCATTCATTTATTTATTGGTACTGGGGTATTCTACCTCTGAGTTATACCCCCAGTCCTTTCTTAAAGTTTTTATTTGAAACAGGGTCTAAGTTGCTGAGGCTGGCCTCGAACCTCCAATCCTCCTCTCTCAGCCTCCCAAGTACTGGGATTATAGGCATGTGCCACTACATTGTGCTACTTAAATACTTTTATTAGAGGATTGGTTCCATTTGAAACCATATAAATATATATCTGTATGATGCCAGCAGAACTTGTTAAAGGTTGTTTTAGATGGCAGGAGATTTTTTGGTTGTGCAGACATATTATACCAATAAGGTTTTGTATTATTTTTTTCTTCTTTAGTGAGTTGATTATTTTAAAACTTACATGAATAAATTGATTATTTGTTTTGAAAAAGTGATATTTAAAAAAGTCTAAAGTAACATATGCCTGTAATCCCAGCTACTCGGGAGGCTGAGAAAAGAGGATCTCAAGTTTGAGGAGGCCAGCAAGCAAATCAGTGAGACCCTGTCTCAAAAGAAAATAATACAAGGGCTGAGGATATAGCTCAGAGAATTGAATCAACTTCTGGGTTCAATCACCATTACTAAAAAAAAAAAAAAAAGAAAAAGAAAAAAAAGGAAAAAAGTCTCAAATATCTCAGTAGTCTTATAAGTTAAAAGGTGACAAATTGTTTATAAAACAAGGTGCTGAGGTCTTAGGGAACAAAGAGCAGATTAAGAGATGACTTTACAATTCCTCCTTTTCAAATGACAATCCACCCCAGGATAAAATGAAATGAAGTCATTTCCTTTTTTTTTTTTTTCGGTACTGGGGATTGAACTCAGGGGCATTCTACCTCCGAGCTCTATCCCCAACCCTATTTTTTATTCTTTATTTTGAAACAGTGTCTCACTAAGTTGTGGAGTGCCTCACTAGGTAGCTGAGGCTGGCCGCGAACCCGGATCCTCCGGTCTCAGCCTCCCAAATGCTGGGATTACAAGCGTGTGCCACCACGCCTGGCATGAAGTCATTTCGATTCTCGAATGAAGAGAGTTTTCTCAACACCAGATCCATCTTTTAAATCAGGGAGTGAACTTCCCAACACAAATTGGCCTATTTATTGCTTATCTCTGTTCAAAAGAAGACAGACATCTGCGAAAGGCTCTGACATTACAGTTGTTTGTAACTCTGGCATCTCTTCCTGTCAATTCCCAAGTGTGCTTGTGCTGGGGCGGTGGGGTGAGGTGCCCCTGTGTCTGTGATTTAGGCCTTGGCATCTGTGGGGGCGATCACCGGCAGGCAGTATCATCTGCGGGGGGGCGGGGGACATTCCAAAGGGCCCGGTAGGTGCCATGTGTGATCTCCACCAGGTGGATCCAAAGCTCCGGAGTTTCCTCTTGGGTTGTGGGGCGAGACAAGCTGCCCGGCCAGCTCAGGAATGCCCGAGTGTGACTCTGTTGCTTTTCACACATCCCAACAGATGCAGCCGTACTCTGGTCAAAGCATTGGCGTTTGGTTCCTTCGTGTGAAACTGACTCGTAAGCCAAGTGACCGGAAGGGTTGACGGAAATGACGGATGAAGGCCCAAGAGAATGAATGTTCTGAGAGAGAAAATATTTTCTGCACTTTTTAATCCTGGATTTTGAACTCCAAGAGTGTACTAAGAAGCCCAAAGAGTCGCTGGGGCTTTTCAAATGCACCTCTGTGCATGGAACATGTTGGGTGTTGTATGCTGTGGCGAGTTTTTAATGTTAAATGAACTTTTACGGTCATACATTCAGGTTTTCTTTTTGTCACTGTTGTGCTTACAATACCTTGGAAAATATGTTTAAACTCTCATGCCGTGAGAACTAGTAAATACTTCTGTTTTGGGCTAAGGACTGTCACGGGCCTAGAATATTTAAATGAACGGTGTTGAGATGAGCAGCCTGAGCAGTGCGTTTATAGTGTCGCTAAAACAGCCAGCAGCAGCTACAAAAACAAATGGCTATTAGATCAGAAAAACTCAGAAATGAAAGGCATTAGGAGAGCTGGGGGTGGGGGGCGGTGGCTCAGTAGCAGAGTGAGGGCCAGCACGTGTGAGGCTGTGGTTCCATCCCCAGCACCACAAAAAAACAGAAACAAAACCACAGGCAGCGAGTATTCATATTGCAAAAGCGCTCCTCCTGCACTCCTGCAGGTGAAGGCTGTCTGCCAGTGAAGCTTCAGGATCTAGTGGCATTTCTTTATTGAGATGGTTCTGACCTCCCCCGAACAGCTCTTCCTTTACACACACACACACACACACACACACACACACACACAGACATATTTGTATATATGTATATTTATATCCGAATATAAATATATGTGTATATATTTCACTCATAATATATATCTCTACCCTTTTGCCCTTTTGCTTTCTTTCTTTCTTTTTTTTTTTTTTTTTTTTGCAGTACTTGGGATTGAACTCAGGGGCATTCTATCTCCGAGCTATACCCCCAGCCTTATTTTTTATTCTTTATTTTGAAATAGGGTCTCACTAAGTTGCGGAGTGCCTCACTAGGTAGCTGAGGCTGGCTGCGAACCCAGATCCTCCGGTCTCAGCCTCCCGAATGCTGGGATTACAAGCATGCGCCACCATGCCTGGCCCCCTCTTGCTTTCTTTTAGACTCCCCGGCCCCCCAACTCAGCTATCTCAAAGCCAGCAGGGCAACCGGATGGGCAGGAGGAGGGGGCTGAAATGTAACGTCATCGCTCTTGTATTGACACTACCTCATCTACTAATACAGCATCCTGGAAAGCCAGGCATTGAAAGCACCCTGCTTCGCAGATGGAGCTCAGGAATATCAAATGACTTGCTGTGTACACGACGTGGGGGGAAGGCCGCAGGATTTACACCAGGTCTGTGTCCCTCTGAGGGAGGACTGTGCTCGGAGGACTGACTCCCCTGCAGCCTCCAACCAGAGGCCACTCTGGTTGTCAAGCACCCAAAGGGAGTTTTGTGGCCGGGTCCTCTTCCCCTGGAGGTCTGCTGGTGTGTGTTCTGGAGACACTGGAAATCATGATCAGATTGTGGAGTGGATCTCCGCATAAAGCAGGGAGCGTCTGTTGACTTCTCCCTGTGTCTCTGAACACTAGAGTGTAAGGATCAGGGCTGTCATGAACACAGTCTAGCAAAGCCACTCTTCAAATGCCTGTCCCCTTATTCCTTAATTTCAAAATAACCCTCAGACATTTCCGTCAAAAAGCTATACATCTAGGTAGTAATTTAAAACTTATCACTATGCTATCCTTGTGAAAACTTTCAACGCAGTGTTTTCTATCTCCACCTCCCCCTGCCCCGCCACTTCCCCCAAGTTTAAAAGCTCCATTACCTACTAACCGTGGATTCACATGCCAAGTCGTTAGAATGTCTGTCTTAGCATCCAAAACATACTAGTTTCCTTCCAGGATTCCCGAATCTATTATTGCTAAAACATATAACTTTTAAAACTCCAATGCTTTTCCCAAGCCAATTCTCTAATTGCTGACATAAATTTCACTGCATTAAGGAAAGGAAACCGGGCAGTATAGCTAAAGTTAGGCGGATGATCAAATTTCAAGGGCGGGAGAAGAAAAAAAGGTTCATCGTGGAATTCTTTCCATTGCTTTTGCTCATGAGGAACAGTTAAACTAAAACCCTGCTTTCCTGCACACGTGAGATGTGTGAACCTTTAAAGTGATCGGGTAGGTGGGATGCCGCCCTTCTGAGGCACTCTGCAGAGAAAGGTGTTGAATGCTACACCCTTTTCCTTGGAGGGGACAGTGAGGAGGGCCCTCCTCCTTTCTCTCTGCCTGGGGTGGTTGGAAGTTATTTATTCAGTTGCATTTTCTCCCATGAAATACCTGCTGCATATTTATGAGGGCTCTAGCTAGCTCCCTGAAACTTGTGCTAGCCAGGCAGAACTTGTGGTGGGAGAGACTGATTCATAGGCCCTGGATGGTGGATTCTATGGTATTCTTTTGATTGCTATTCCTGAAAATACCTCAGCTTCTCAAGGGTTGCTTTTTAATGTTTATCAAGACTTTTTCTTTATAGGAACCTCTTTCAACCTATTATACTTGTTCTTTTGTGTGTGTGTGTGTGTGTGTTTGCGGTACTAGGGATGTAATCCAGAGGCATTCTACCTCCAAGCTACACCCCCAGTCCTATTTTTATTCTTTATTTTGAAACAGGGTCTCACTAAGTTGCAGAGAGCCTCACTAAGCAGCTGAGGCTGGCTGCGAACCCGGATCCTCCCATCTCAGCCTCCCAAGTACTGGGATTACAAGTGTGCACCACCACTCCTGGCTTCCTTTGTTTTTTTTTTGAAACACAGTTTTGTTAAAAAAAATTTTTTTTGAGGGGGTACTGGGAATTGACCTCAGGGAATTTCTACTTGCAAGCTACATCCCAGCGCTTGTTATTTTTTATTTTGAGACAGAGTCTTGTTAAGTGGCCCAGGCTGGCTTCAACTTGTGATCTTCCTGCCTCAGTCACCTGAGTTGCTGAGATTACAGATATACGCCACCATGTCTGGTGATTTGACCATTTAAAAAAACAAATGTTAACTTGGGAAGGTACCAGTAAGAACTGTAATCCCAGCCACTTGGGAGGCTGAGGCAGGAGGATCACAAGTTGAGGCCAGCCTGGGCAAATTCATGAGACTCTGTCTCAAAATAAAGAGGCTGGGTATAGCTCAGTGGTAGAGTTGCTTGTTTAGCATGAACAAAGCCCTGAGTTCAATCTCCAGTAAAACACACACAACACACACACACACACACACACACGTTAACTCTTCTTGTAGTAAGAACATGAAACATACCTTATAGCTGATTCCCGTGTATATAGGTTGAATCTGGCACAGTACAGAAGCTGAGAAGGAAGAATCTTTTCATATTCTCCCAGTGAGTCTAAAAGGAAGACAAGAAAAGCGTATTTCTTTTTATATCTGTATTTCCATTGTTGGGGGCAAGGTGAATTACTGGAGATAGGTCTTTTGGAAAAGCAGAGTTAGCAATAATTATTAAAGTTCAAGATACACGTGTTCTTTCAACCTCACTCTCACTTGCGAGTGTGTACCGCGTAGAAAAGTGTCTCCGGTGTCACCACGTGGCTCACAATCCTCTGTTCTAACTCTGCGAGGGACTACCTTTATTTCCTGTTTTTCTAGTTATTCACTTGTGTTCTCCCTTCTCACATTACGGTATTTCTGGTTCCTATAATCCTCCAGATTTGATCTCATCCTCCCTTCCAGAATGGGAGAAGGCTGAGGTGGCGGGCATGTGACTCTCCTTAAATGTGACCTCTGTAAAAACCAAGGACCTTTTCTGTCTCTCTTTTACCACCGAAACCCTGGCATCCAGAATGGTCCCCGGCACCACACACGCCCATAGATTAGGAGGCAAGTCCAGGGAGGTTTAACCCAGCAGTTCTGTAGCTGTGAAGGGCTGGAATCGTCTTGGATTCTATGTCCCTTGGCGAGCACTGGCTGCGATCCCCGCCACCCCTGACTGAGCAGGATGGTCCAGGGATGATGGCGTGATTCTAGCCTCAGCCACCCGGGCTTTTGTCCCTGTGTTTATCTTGAACACGCTGTGAATAGCTTGGGGAAAGATGTTTAGCCCACATCTCAGTATTCTCACCCGTACAGTAAGGGCAGCATTGAAATGGCTTTCATAAGATTTTGTAAACATTAAACGAGATAACAGATGCAAAATATCTAGAAAGCCAGGCACAAGCTTCTAATCCGAGTACTTGGGAGGCTGAGACAGGAGGGTCGCAGGTTTGCAGCCAGCCTCAGTTACTTAGTGAGACACTCTGCAACTTAGTGAGACCCTGTTTCAAAATAAAGAATAAAAAATAGGACTGGGGATGTAGGTCAGAGGCAGAATGCTCCTGGGTTCAATCCCCAGTACCAAAAAAAAAAAAAAAAAAAAAAAAAAAAAGATCTAGAAACATCCTGGCCACGTTAGTGAGCACTCCAATATTGTCATTGCCCAGCGGAAGGATTTGAATGTCGTCCAGCTCTGAGGCACTTCTGTGACGGGCAATGGAGTGGGTGAAATGGGAGGCAGAGGGGTACAGGTCATACTTGTCTAAATCTAGCAACAGTGATAAAGCTCTCAGGTATACGCTTAATATGTTTCTGATAGCACAAAATTAAGGGCAATATAAACTAGGTCTATAAAACTAGGCATGGGAAGAGTAGGATGGAGGGATGGGAAAGAGGAGAAGGAGAGTTAAAAGTTAAATGACTAAGTAATATGATATTCGCATTACTAACCCAGTGCTCATGCCGCGGTTAAAGTTACAACGTAGGACCGGGGATATAGCTCAGGAGCTTGGGGGTAGAGCACTTGCCTGGTGTATGTGAGGCCTGGGTTGGATCCCAGGACCACCAAAATAATAATAATAATAATAATAATAATAATAATAATAATAATAATAACTATTATTATTATTATTATTATTATTATTATTATAGCAGCAATAGCTGGGCATGGTGGCGGACACTTGTAATCCCAGTACTTGGGAGGCTGAGTCCGGGGGATTCGGGTTCACGGCCAGCTTCAGCTACTTAGTGAGACCCTGTTTCAAAGTAAAGAATAAAAAATAGAGCCAGGCATGGTGGCGCATGCTTGTAATCTCAGCATTTGGGAGGCTGAGACTGGAGGATCCAGGTTCACAGCCAGCCTCAGCTACCTACTGAGGCACTCTGCAACTTAGTGAGACCCTGTTTCAAAATAAAGAATAAAAAAATAGGTGTGGGGGTGTAGCTCAGAGGTAGAATGTGCCTGAGTTCAATCCCCAGTACCGTAAAAATAAATAAATAAAAAATAGGACTGAGGGTGTAGCTTTGAGGTAGAATGCCTCTGGGTTCAATTCCCAGTACTGCAAAAAAAAAAATATTAATAAATGTATATATATATATATATATGTGTGTGTGTGTGTGTGTGTGTGTGTGTGTGTGTGTGTGTGTGTATCCACAATGAGATGCTTAGGGAGAGGGTGTCTAAAATATTTATTAATGGTGGTTATCTCAGAGGCACTGGGATTCCGGGTAAATTTCTTTCCTAACACTTTGGTGAATTTGAATTTTTAACAATAAGCTTGTATTATTTATATAATCAGGAAAACCAAAATATTTTTACTATTGGGGGCAGGGGTGAAGGAAAGACGCACCCTTCTATTAAAGCAATTCTCTACTGAAGGAGGAAAGGAGCGGGGCATGGTGGAATGCATCCTTGTAATCCCAGTACTTGGGAGGCTGAGACAGGAGGATCAAAGTTTCGAGGCCAACCTCAGCCACTTAGGGAGGCCCTCTGCAACTTACACCCTGTTTCAGAATTAAACAACAACAAAACAGGGCTGGGAGTGTAGCTCAGAGGGGATGCCCTTGGGTCCCATCCCCAGCACCACCAAAAAAAAAAAAAAAAGGAAAAAAGAAATAAAGAAAAAGAGGACAGGTTGGCGATCTTTCTTCTAGAGGCTTCGGGCCTGTGTCGCTGTCAGACCCAGCTGGGAAGGCTTCCCCTGCTGCGTGTTCTGGGTGCAAGGCGAGTTTAGTTTGGGGCAACTCCTGTGTGCCTGTGACCTCAGACTTCTGCTGTTTCGGAGAGGTGAACTCCAATCCGAAGGATTCTATGAACCAGAAATGCCGTAAACACAGGCAAATGGATCACAGAACTCTTGAAAAAGGGAGAGCAGGCGAGTCAGTCGCAGCACCCATGTCCACGGACAGCTTAGTCGACTCCACGAAATGCCAGAGCTTCGTGAGACGTCTCTGTCCCTCGGCGTCACTGCCATGCCCTGCTCACAGGTGACAAAGCAGGGCTTGGGGGAAGTCTTCTCGAGTCCTGCACTTTTGCTGGCCTCCTCTCCTGCTGTCTTTACCCTTTTCTCTTGAGGAGTCGCTGGGCTGTCCACTGGAACCCCCTCTGTGTGTTGCTCATGCCCTCTCCCTCCTGTCCCTTATTTTGAATCTTTCTCCTCCTTTAAGGCTTGGCTCAGGGCCACCCTCCCTGAGTGACCGTGGGGAGTCCTGGCCCTGAGTGCCTTCTCTGGCTCCTCCGGCCTGGGGTCCACTAACAGGCAGAGGTGGCTGTGCCCAGCCTCAGGCTCAGGCAGAGCCTCGCTGCCTTCCTCTGGAAGCAGTTTCCTCCTTTAGCTGTTTCGCTGGCTTCCAGACTCATCTGTGCTGGACTCACCCTTCTCCTCTTTTCCAGTGCTGGGAATTGAACCTAGGACCTTGCACACGCTAGGCAAGGGCTCCACCGCGGAGCCACAGGCCTCGCTCTGTTTTTCTGTGAGCTGCTTGTCCCACCTGGAGACTCTGGAGACTTGATCTCGCTCAGGCTGGACGGTTATTACGTTTAGCAAGAGTGATTCAGAAGACGCACCCGGTGTCTGTCGCCATGGCGTGTGGTGTTTGTGGTTGCCGAATGCTTTGCGGAAAGCCAGATCTCTTACCCCTCTCCCCGGGTGACTTTTCTGCGACTGGTAGCCAGGATGTCACTCTTCTGCCAGGAACAAATGGGGTGGCTCTGCAGAGCTGACCTATCGGGCTCCTATGTAGGCGTGTGTGCGTATTTTCACACGTGTGTCCTTAATGAAGGTGATTTGTGTGTTTGAGCGGCTGGGGGAGAAGGCCAGGGTGGCCTTATTAATCAGCACGACTGGGTGTTAGCTGGAAGAATTGGGGTCAGAGGGACAGTAGGATCTGCCAGGAGCAGGAGAATTATAAACATGGCCACTCCCAAGAGCAGGCCATTGCCTCCTGTGCCGCCTTCTCATACGGCAACCCGGTGCAGCGTCTTCTGGGGCATAAACCCCAATCCCTCCATTTCTACTGCCCAGCGAGCGAGCGAGGCAGCGGTGAGCCTCACAGAATCAAGGGATCAGGCGTCAGCTTTCATTGGCCCTGGTGCCAGCCCAGCGCAGGGACCCAAGGGCGCGTCTTTGATGCTTTCGCTTTATGGAAGTCCATAAATACAGTTTGGTGGAGAGCCTGCAGGACCAGACTAGTTTGCAGCTAACTCCCCTGTAAAGTGTCGGTGAAGATTTTTTTCGTGCTGAAAGAAGGCTGTATGTTTCTGCTTTCTGGTTTCCCTGACACAAAATTCCCAAGGCAGTTGAAGGATTGACCTGGAATCCAGAGCCAGGGGGAAGGAAGGACCCGGGAGACACCTTCCAGGGAAACACAGATACCCTCCAGCACAAAAAGAGTCCTGCCTAAAGATTCCAGGGGCACCGCAGAAGCCGCTGCAGTTGTTCATTCTATTGGTTTAATACCTAAGAAGTTGCTATTTTATATAATAAAAATGAACAACTATTGGCTACTTCATATAATTCAACCATATATATATATATACACACACACATACATACTAGGGATTGAACACAGGGGCGTTCTACCTCAGAGCTACAACCCCAGCCCTTTTTACTTTTTTAAAATTTTGAAATAGGGTCTCGCTAAGTTGCTGAAGGTCTTGCTAAACTGCCGAGGCTGGCCTCGACTCTGTGATTCCCCTGTCTCAGCCTCTCAAGTATTGGGATAACAGGTGTGTACCACTTCACCTGACTTTAACCTCCACAATTTAAAGACATATTCAACTGCTGTCCTTGCCACTGAGGATCCAAACTCTCATGAGTAAGACATTAAGAAGAAATTCAGTTAAGTAAAAATTGTTACAAAGTGTATTAGTGTTGTTGTTTTTTTTTCCCCCTTGGCTATAACTAGATACCCGATAGTGGGCACTTTATAAAGAAAAGAGATTTATGTAGCTAACAGTTTTGGAGGTTCAAGAGCATAGCTTTGGCTTGGCTCTGGTCAGGGTGACAGAGCCATGGGATGTGGAAAAATCCCATAATTAGAGAAGAAGACAGAGAGAACCGGGTGGGTAGCTCGTTCTTTCATAACACCTCACCCAATCCTTTCCAAGCACAGTGCCACCAGCACCCCAGCCACCTGTCAGTAGCTCTGCCTCGTGAAGGCGACACTGCTTCCTAGCATCACCGTGGACGACTGGCTGGCGGCACATGGACCTCGAGGGTCACACTCAAACTATGTGCAGACGGTAACCCGGAGCACCGCACTGGGGAACGGGAGGAGTCCCCCTCTGGATGACAAGCCTGAGGATTCCTGGGATCTGCTTCCTCACTGAGAGTCTTTCCAGGTCACCGTGTTCCCATGACTCATCAGAAGGCCGTTTTTGCCCCATTTGCACCAGGGCTGGCCCAGGGCTTCCTCATAATGCACCAGGGCTGGCCCTCTGTCTGGTGGCAGTGGTGCCTCAGAGCTGTGTGCCTGGACAGGGTCTCCAATGAGAAGATTTGCATGTTTTGGTTTTATTAATCCACTCAGAGATAATGGGACAGGGACACATTTATCTTTACTACGTGTCTTAGTCTGTTTTCTATGGCTATAACAAAATACCCGAGACTGAGCGATTGATATAAAGGTTGATTTCGCTCTCAGTTTTGCAGGCTGAAAGTCCAAGGTCGGGCTGCTTGGTGTCCCATCAGGACATCGGATGGCTTCAGCTCATGGTGTAGACATCAGAAGAGCCAGTGGGAATGTGCAGAAGACAGAGAGAGGGTGCTGGACCTCCATGACAGCTCACCCATCCCCCAAGAAAGCACGAATCCATTCGCTGGGGGTGGCCTTTCAGATCCCAGTGCCTGGCTCAAGCCCACTACCTCTTAACACAGTTAGTGGGGTCCAAGCCTCAAGATGGGTTCTGGTGGGGACAGGCCGCGCTCAAAGTCACAGCCTATCTGGGACCTAACTTCTCCATAGCCTGGCCAGCTGGGGCAGGTGGTCAGCGCATTGCGGAATGACTTAATACAGAAGTACGGTCAAGGTGGTTCAAGTAAGGGTTGTTGGACAATCTTAAAAGTCCATTGTCTTCTATCTATGCTGCTGTTCACGTGAATCACTTTCCTTCACTAAAAACAAGAGCCACAAAACATACCAGGCAGGCAGTCTGTTTAGTTAACTCGTCTCTTTCATCGATAGTGTCGGCAGAACACCACTGAATTTCTTGTTTTCCTCCCTCGTTCCTGTTGGAAGTATCACTCCTCTGCTTATAATACTATGTCACCCAGCTGTTTCATTCTTACACACCCAATGTGTTGTGATTCTCAGGGTTACAGGTATACCAGATGGTGAACCCCTTGAAGACACAGAGTTGTGTCCCAGAGGGGCAGACGTACCTGGCAGGAGCACGGGCTTTGGGGTCAAGACATGTGGGTTCACACTGTGGCCAGTGTGACCAGGGTCTGTCTATGTCACCTGGGAAGGTGTGTGATTATTCAGCTCCATCTCCCGCCCTCCAATGCCATGGCACCCTTGGTTCCACCTTAGCAGCACTTTGGGCTGAACACCTGGTCCCCGCTGCTCAGTAAAAGTCGACATCGCCTTCTTACCCAGCTTTTGTCTTTCTCAGGAGTCACACCTACGAGGCGTTACGTGTGCTCCGGGTGGGTAGGCTGGCTGTGTTTCAAGCAGCCTCTTCCCTGATGAAGTAGAACTCATCATGTCGACGGCCCATTGTCTCCAAGGCAAGTCACATTTCAGGAATGCTGCTTTGGGGAAGGACCTGGTGAACCAGCACCTTTTAGGGTTTGTTATGTCACAGCTTCCCTGAGGGAGGGGAGGAGAGCTGGTGTGTTTTTCTGAGAAGGGCAGTGGTGGTTTCGTTGTCACCGTTGCCAAGTTTTAGAGACATTGAAATGACAAGCGTCCTTGCAGGGGGCCCCTTTTCTCTGCAGTGGTCCATGACGGATTCTGGCCGTCTAGGGTGGACGTTGGTTAGTGAACCCCAGGGCAGCCCTTTTCTGTGCAGCCTCTGTTTGAGAGTTACTTTTATGGGCTTGTAGTCCTTTGTGCATTGAGTTCTCCACTCAGTATAGCATGCTTTGAAATACTTGGAGTCAATGCAAGCTTTGGGGAATAAAACTGTCTTGAGCAATATATAGCAACTTCTCACGGAGGAATAGATGGTTTAAAATCTGCTCTAACTCTACTTTTTCTTGCCTGTGAATTCTTTGCCCACATTTAATAATGCCATGAGGTCTTAATTTGCTTTTAAGCCCCCACAAAGGTAAAAAAAATACAAGATAATATGTGCTTGCAGTTGCTTAGCCAAGGTTCTAGAAGAAACACCAACAAAACAACTAAGAAGTCTTTTTGTCAAAGGTCTGGAAAATACAACTTTTAGATAGATATATTTTTTTAGGGGGGGGAGATGTGTTTTACATTAAAATACCAAGTAAAATAAAATGATGGATTGTTCTGGCACTGTTTCGGTTGTGCATCTGTGATGAGGGCCAGTTATCGTCACAGCTGACAGATTTTTGGGTACCGTCTACTTGTTCAGTATAGTAGATTCCCAGGGGTGAGGAGCTTATCCAACATTCTCATGCCAGGATGAGGCAAAGTTTTGCTCTAACAGAGACTGACACTGTCTTTCTAGTTCGATGGCTATGACTTGCGGTCCTGCCTGGTGTGTTAATCCCCATGACCTTCTGTGTGATGTGCTATCATTATTGATACGGGCTTGATATTAGTGTGCTAGTTTATAGTTGCCCTCCAATACTGGCCAGATTTTAGCAGGTGAGAGGTGCAGAGGTTCCGAAGTGGAGCAGATAGCTCAGGTAACAGGAACATAAGAGAGTGTGTTCTAGGAAAAGCAAGATGATGAAGATGATGCACTCAATTGGAATAGAGGTTTTTATGGAGGGTTCTCTGAGAAATAAGACTAGAAAGGTATTTTGGGGACCAATTTGGGAGGCTTGGAGTTCCAGATAAGGAACTGGTGCTTAATTCTTAGGCAAGTGGATTAGTTTTAAGCTGATAAAATGCACATTGGAGAAAGTTGTAAGGGGTCCCTCACACCATCTACAGCAGAGGGTGCAGGCCGAGTGGACGGGGTGGTGACAGGAAGCACGTGGGGCCAGACTGCCTCAAGCCCGCCAACGTTATGCTTTATACATCGAAGTACAACGTGACAGATGTCACCAAAGGATCCTGCTTGTCAACCTGTTCATGGAAATAACAGAGACCTGACATCACATCTAAGCCCAAATGAGAAATAAACGCTTTCAACACACACGGATGTTGGTTGCATAGCTGTGAGGAGAATTCGCCATCATACATTCACGTATCTGAGTAGAGGTTTAACTGGAAGATGATTATTGAAGACAGTCAAAGCTTCAGGTTTTTTTCGGTACTGGGGATTGAACTCAGGGGCATTCTACCTCCAAGCTATACTCCCAGCCCTATTTTTTTATTCTTTATTTTGAAACAAGTCTCACTAAGTTGCGGAGTGCCTCACTAGGTAGCTGAGGCTGGCCGCGAACCTGGATCCTCTGGTCTCAGCCTTCCAAATGCTGGGATTACAAGCGTGCGCCACCATGCCTGGCTTAAAGCTTCAGTTTTTTACATTTATTAACCAACTCTCCCCTCAACTCATGTAATCTCCATAACGGTTCTGTGTCTTCATTTTGTAGAAATCGATGCAGAAAGAGGCCAAGTGACTTGCCAAGTGTGAATCTGTGTTTCCTGGGTTCCTGTTGACTTCCAGCTGCGTCTTCTGCTGTCTCTGCTGTGCTTGATGACCCATTAATTTTATGACATTTCTTACCGAGGTAATGTGCAGCATCTACTATTTGGGCTTCTAGCAGCGGCGTGGATTTGACCATAGAGAACTTGCTCACTGTAGTTGGCTGGGGTGATGGAGAGAAAGTGGACGTATTTGAATGAACCCCTGTAGCACTTGCATTGAACAACAGATCACACACGACCTGTAAGTGTGAAATAAATGTTAGTGGAACAGTGTTCCTAGGATATGAGGAGGCTTAGGAATTTGCTCGAAGTGGAACATTAAATAATCCCCTGGTCGCTTGGAAGTTACTGTACTTTTCTAAGCACCGCATTTGGTGCAAAGCCCAGGGGAGACTTTAGTTCCTTGAGTTTTATGGTTTGTAATCTTCCACTCTATTGTTTGAAGTAAATTGAAAGCATTCCTTGAAGTGTTTCCTTCTAGTATATTCCGCCTTTTCGCACAAAATGTAGTTTCTCTGAGTTTAACTCAATTCCTGACTTTCGGCTGAACGCCTAGAAACAGGATTTAAATTTTATCAATCAGAGCCAGATTTGATAGCTGTTACCTGTGAGGCCAGTACTTGGGAGGCTGAGAAAGGAGGATCACAGGTTTGAGGCTAGCCTCAGAAACTTAGCGAGACCCTTAGCAACTTAGTGAGATCATGTTTTGAAGTAAATAAATAAATAAATAAATAAATTAATTAATTAATGGCTGGGGTATAGCTTGGAGGTAGATCACCCCTGGGTTTAGTCCTGAATACCCCCCCCCCCCACACACACACAATTGTCAATCAGTTGCCCACAGGAAACACCTGAAAAAAGCCTGATTTTGATGATTAGATTGGACTTCTGGCCAGATCCTAAGCTAGAGCCTATATCACACTGGTCGTCTGAGTGTATGTGTCATAGGGAGGACAATTAGTGGTTTATGGCCAAAGGAGGACTGTGGTGGTTTTAAACCAGGGCTGCGGATTTATGGAGAGGTGGGCTCTTGTTCTCTCTCCTGGAGTCTGGCAGGCTTATGGCTGCTTTGAACAACTGAGGCTGACTGAGTGATGCTGGGTGACTCCCAGGACTACATCCTGTAAGACATGGGTTCCACCGTGCTCACTGCAGGACGGGCCCTGGGTCCCAGAGTCACTCAGGGGCGGGGACCACTCTGAGGCCTTTGTCCGGTTGACGTTCCCGAGTCCAGTGTCTCCGTCACCCTCTCAGGTGAATGGTGTGGTAACGAGCCTGTCCTGGACACTCGGGCAAGCCCGGTCGTCACTGAGTACCCAGTTCCCGCACTTACGCTGTGGGGCAGAGGAGTCACCTGCTGAGCCCTGCCACATCTGTGGACGTCATGGTGTGGGTCTGTTAGCTCCCCTGGAAAGGCTCCTGCACTGATAATGCAAAAAATGTTCAGATGTGAAATGATTAAACCACGGGGGTTCATGTCTCACCTGTGCATAAACCCAGGGATGGATTGATCATCTGAGTGGATTTATTGAGTGGCAAGGTAGGCAGGTCACTGGGGGGGAGGGTGTGACCTTGGGGATTGTCTATCTCCTTCACCTCACCCTCCTCCCCTCTCTCTCTTCAGAGCTGATCCCGTGGACAGACCAGCATCAATGGCGGTGGCAAAGGTGGCGGGTACCAGATGTGCTTTAACACAGAGCTGAGGTCTGCGCTCTGGGCCATCAGACTCCAGAGCCAGGCTAACCCTGTGCTATGCTCCTTGCTAAGAAAAATAAGGAGAAGGATGCTAATGAATCTTTCCCCGGGGACACAAGGATCCATAAAGAGGTTCTTGCTATAAAGGCCTATTGCTATTCTGGGACCAATTTTAGCTGATTTAATCAGAAAGGAAACTTAAGAAGGTCCGAGATGGCTCATGGAATTCCAGAAAGATTCTGGGCTTAGCAGCAGTACACCCAGGAACAATACACTTCCAAATTGCACTGCCAAACCGATCGGTGAAGCTCCTTCTGTGCTGTGGACTCCACACTGGCCCCTGCCCTGGGTCCTGATCCTGAGCCCCTGCCTTGGCTTTCTCTGGGACTTTGAGGCAGCTCCTGCCACCCCATTCCCTCTTAGGCTGCAGGCCTGGCCTCCTCCCTGCTCACACGAGCTACAAATGCTGAGTGTGGGCTAGACGATTCCATCAGCCGTGCCCTGGTCCCTGTTCCTCTGCTCACCAGAGAAGCTTGGAGCACATGTCTGGCTCTTTGGCTTCTGTGACAGGAAGGTGCAGCAGAGGCTGGGGACCAGAGAGGGATGAGCCCCCGACTGCCCTTCCAGTTCCTGACTCCCTTCTCTTTCTCTAAGCAAAGTCTACCCACCCTTCAAGGCTCCGTTTACATCCGACAATATCCAGTGTTGGTGAAGATGTGAAGGAATTGCAATTCATACAAAGTGGTGAGAATGTAGTCAGGCAATTTCTAATAAAAGTAAATGTATTTACTGTGTGATCCAGTAATCTGATTCCCAGTTATTTATCCACATGAAATAAAAACTTATGTTCACAGAAAAAGCTGAGTATTACTGTTTCTAGCTTCTTGATTTTACTCTTGCCCCAGACTGGAAACAACCCAATTGTTTCCCAGCTGGAGAATGGGTCAAGGCACTGTGGTTCGTTCCTAAGAGGAATCCTCCTTAGCAAAAAAAAAATTAAAAAAAAAAAAAAAAAAAAGAATGAACAGCTGGGTGTGGTGATATATACTGCAATCTCAGTATTGGCTGAGACAGGAGGATCACATGCAGGTTCAAGGCCAGCCCCAGCAGTTTAGTGAGACTCTGACTGTTTCAAAATAAAAAGGGCTGGGGGTGTAGCTCAGAGGTAGGATGTCCCTGAGTTCAATCCCCAGTACCAAAATAAATAACTAAAATAAAAGAAAGAACAAAGGGCAAAAGGCTGCTACAGTGGTACCGTGGATTCATCTAGAGTGTACTGGCTAAGAGAAAGCAGTCCACTTCCCAGACGCCCACTGGAACTCTGGAGACAGAGGACCGGGTTGCCGCAGGTTGGGGGTTGGGTGGTACCAGGGACTGGGTGTCCCTGTCGCAAGGGAGCAGAGATGGTGGCTATGTGACCGTGCATTTGTCAAAACCCACAGAACCGTGTGCCAGCGGGGAGGGGAATACGGCATGTAAATTATGCCTTCATATAAAAAATTACTAAGTACATCACAGGACCGAGATAACTGCTAAGTGCTGAGATATGGAGCTTAGAAAGAAGGTCCACGTAGCTGGGAAAGGAAACACGGAGGGACCTAGCCACACAGCCCAGACGTCACCCAGAGCAATCCAGGCATGATGGTGCGCTGGTGGGGCGTGGGCTTGGTGGCACACTCTGGTTGCATCCGGGAGGCAGGAGAGGGACTTGCATTTTGCTGCACACTCTGAGTATGTCCTGGAGGTGGGAGAGAGAGGGAGAGGGGCTTGTGCTTTGCTGCATGCTCTGATTATGTCCTGGAGTGTAGGGGGGCTTGCATTTTGTGGTACGCTCTGATTGTGTCCTGGAAGTGGGAGAGGGGCTTGCAGTTTTCTGTCCACTCTGATTATGTCCTGCGGGTGGGGGGAGGGGCTTGAACTTTACAGTGTGCTCTGATTGTGTCCTTGTAGGTAAGGAGAGGGACTTGCATGTTGTTGTACACTCTTGGAAGTGGCGGAGAGGGGAGCACCTTGCTAGGCAGTGACCTTCCACATAGGACAAAAGGTCCCCGTAAATGAGGTGAGGGAGAGGGAGCAGGGATCTCCAAATTGCAGAGACTGGTGTGAGCAACATAAATGGGGAGTTATAAAAAAAAAATAGAAGGCAAATATGAATTTTTAATAAAGAAACTGGTGAAAATTTGTTTATTCAAAGGAGAAGAAACACAAAGACATAGTTTTTTTTCTTAGCTGTAGCTGCCAAGCGCGCAGGCCTTGGCACTCAGCAGGTTATCTGTGCCGGGACGTTGAGGGCACACCCTGCGTTAGCCCAGAGGCAAAGAGGTAATAATAGCATGGCGGCCTGGCAGCCTGCTCTGGGCAAGGGTTTATGAGGAGGAAGTCCGCAATTACATATTTCTGGGCAAACACTAACCAAGATTGAAACCCAGATTTGCAGAAAAATAACAGGCTGGGATGTTCAGAAGTACACTGGAGCTCTTCTGACGGGTGAAGCCGGTGGTCAGACGCCTCGCCGACTCCCCAGGTTGGGGAAAGTTCTAAGAAGGCGATCCCTAAAACGTGGCCGGAAACCTTTCATCCACCTGTCCCCAGAGAGTGTCCTGTCACGCACACACCACACAGAACTGTCCACATGCGTGTGATGACCAAGGAACCACTGACATCCATGCCAGCAAAGCAGAAGCCACAACACAGGGTCCACTGTGCACTCCCCGATGGCCGATGACCGAATCTATTTATCCTGTGGTTTGGGAGCTGGCCCAGAGGCCTCTTCTTGGCCACATTCCCAAGAGCGTCTCACTCAGGGATACTATGGTCTGAACAATTTTGGTTACACACTGTGGTTTTGTAGTTTCCATTTTTAAAACTTCTTGGACTGAACCCCGATGTGCCCAGTCTAGGTTGGCCGTACTTAAACATGAAACTACCCAACTAAAATTAGCTTGACATCAAGATGGTGCTGCCACTGGTAGTCACTAAGAAAAGAACAGAAAGTTCTTCGCAAAGGCAGGTGGTCCTAACTGCTGAGTTCTGCATTGGAGGGTCCTAACAGCTGTTCACTCTTCCTTGCTTTGGTGGCAAGCAAGAATGATAGCGACCTTTTTTAAAAGTTTTGCCTGGGACCCCGAATTGGACTTACATCACAACAGAGGTGGTATATATAGCAAAGCTTCCTCTTAGCATTTCTTCATGAGTAACTCATCTATGGACATGCTTGCTGGGTGCACAGAAGTGGAATCTAGGATGCAAGAGAGGACAATTTTTGATAAGAAGACCCGTGTTTTAGTTCAGTGTGTGTCTCTAGCTGGTTGTGTGGTTTGGCTCAGTTTCATCGAAGAAATTCAGAGGGTGGAACTAAGGAAAACTCTTCTAGCTCAAAACTGTGGTATTTCTCGGCTCTTTAGAGGGAAGAAAAGTAATGTTCCTCATTCCTGTTGCATGCCAAATGGAAAAACTACAAAGGGAAAAAGAAAACATCCTATCTGCCCCCTTAGAATCCATATTTTAATTTCCTTCCGATTCCGGAATAGCGTATGGAAAAGTGCCTTACTTCAAAGATACACTTTCTTGTGAGGCAATGTACAACATTTTTTTTTTTTTTGCTTTATAGTTTTTTAAATTTTTTTTTTATTTTTCAGCACGGATTTTTTTTATACATTTCTTGAGTACAACAGGGTTACATAGACATTTATGACATATCAATCATTGTCAGATCACAAATAGCACCACTTCTTCGTTTTACACATATTGCCCACATTCCTAACATAGCCTGGTAAAGCAAACTTTCTAGAGTCATAAAACCATACTCCTTTAGGGTCATATATTTACTTTCTAAGAAGTAGGAGGGTCTTTCATCTACTCATCCTAGGAGCAACCTCCGGACTTCAAGACGCCAGTGTAGCCATAGCAGAATAGTCAGTATAATTACTCATATATGCAGATAGCAACTGCCAGGGGGGAAAGGGCTCAGCTGGGCTCCCACAACTCCCCCATTTTTATTTTAAAATGCACGAAGGACTGTGCCTGTCTTAGGTCATTTCCTACCAGGTGCTTAATCTTACCCGTCATGGGGTCTCGATGAGTCATTCAACGAGCCCTGTCTTAGGTTGATATTGCCCTGAGAAAATCGAACCCGTCATTGACTACCAGGCCCTGTGCGAGGCAGTGCTTGCATTTGTATTCCATGTAAATCTGCTCCTATATTAACATAGGCATTGGTCACAAGGCGTACAACGAGTGGTAGAATGCATAAGCCTAGAATGAATGTACAACATTTTTTACCTCGTGTGGCTTTTTACTTTACAACTGTGGTACTGCAGCTCTGGCTGAGCCCTGCCATTCCTGTCCCATGTCACTTGTTTGATGAGGATGTATTAGCTTAGGCGGAGGTGGAGACTCGGGATCACACCCTGTGTGGGGATCAATCATATGAGTCCCGTTCTCAGAGTTACAGCCTTTGGGTGCACCTCGGAGGGGGATGGCTGGGCCCCTGCAGTGTCCCATCTACCATGGCAACAGAAGCTTTCCTGTCGTCCCTGCCTTGTGCTTCCCAATGCATCTTAGGGTCATCTAGCCACTGTCTTTGCCGAATCTTCATCCCCTTGTACTTATCAAGGAAGAAAACTCTATGAAGGAGATGTCCCAGTTATTGTAGAGTGAAAACAGATAAAGAGGGTCCTGGACACAAGGGGGAGGTTGAAGATTAGACTGATGGGCTTATAAGAAGACACCAAGTTCTAAGGAGCATCTGATTCTGCTGAGACTTGTGATAAGTGAAAACTCCGTGAAAATTACCCTTTATATAGTGACTCCAAGGAAACTTCTAGATCAGGAGCTGTCAAACTTTTCCCATAAAGGGCCAGAGGGTAAATCCACTTTGTGACCTCTGTGGTTTCTATTCCAACTACTCAACTCTGCTTTGGTAGAACCAAGGCAGCCCCAAATGATATGTGAATGAATGGCATACAATATTCATAAACTTTATTTACAAGAATGAGCTGTGGGTTGAATTTGGCCCCTCCAGGCCACTGTCCGTTAAGCCCTGGTCTAGATTTACTGGGATCATCTCCATCATTGTAAGTATCGATAACAGACATATTTTGCCCCTATTTTGTGATTTATGGTAGGGTTGGGGTGGTGTCAAAGAGGAGAAGTAAGCCTGACCATATGCAACCCCATAAATCAGCCTCCACTTATCTATCAGGAAAATGCCAGTTTTAAAAAGAGAAAACGAGAGACTGGGAGAGCTCTAAACAAGAGTAAGCAACCTTAAGAAGGAACTGGACTGTCTTTAGTACCAGTGTGAAAGGGTAGTAATGTTTTTTTTTTTTTTTTTTTAAATATATCAGATTTTTCTCTTTTTTTAAAAAAAGAGAAAACCATAATATCTGGCATGAGAGTCAAGACAAATCCCCTTCTGATTCCTCAGTGTGCTCTTTGGTTGTAACCCACACTTTTATGTGTCCACAGGATAGATTTCTTTTTACTTATTATGTATAATTTATTTTTGTAGTGCTTTATGACATATATATATATATAAATATTTATATATATATTTCATATATATATAAATATATATATATTTATGACATATATGTCATAAATATATTTATATATATATTTATATATATATATTTCATATAAATTATGTATAATTTATTTTTGTAGTGCTTTATGACATATATATATAAATATTTATATATATATATTTCATATATATATATATATATGAAATTCAAATCCAACTTCCAAGCTCTTAGTATTCAAACTCTCTTTGGATGTTCTAGAAATTTCAAGATGTCAGCTGACACGTTCGAAGCTGAGCTACGGTTCGTATGTGTTTGTGTGCCTTCCCTCGTATCTGCTCAAGATTGACCCCATCCAAGATGAACTAGTACTGTTTTATCAGCTCTGTCTTCCCTGCGTCCTCCTTTGAGACAGGCTTCCTCTGATTCTCATGGACGAAATAAAACAATGTGTTTCAAAACATAGGAGATGGGTAGTTGTCTCGATTGTTTTAGCTGCTCATTTTTATCTTTGTTTTCTTGACATCTCAATTATCCTTCACAGCAGAAGGCTAAGTAGAGTGTAATTTATAAATTTAATTAGTAAGTAGCATCTGGAGAAGCTTAATTTTCAGGGTTTTCAATATAGGCACACATGGACTGAGATCTAGAGGTGCTGGAGGCATACGTACTGGGCAACATCATGTTTTTTTATTTTTTTTCTCTGCTGTGTGACAAACTAGCTTCTTTGACTCAAGTCCTATTAAATACATGTGTTTGGATGTCAGCCATTAGCTTCTCGGAACAGATTTGCTCAGATAAGGGTGAATAGAGACAGGGTCCTCAGGGTACGAAGACCCAGAAAGATACTTTTAAAAAGATGGAAAGAGAGGGTATGGGGGGTCCATGCCTGTAACCCCATAGGCTCAGGAGGCTGAGGCAGGGGAATGGCAAGTTCCAAGCCAACCTGGGCAACTTAGTGAGATTCTATCTCAAAATAAAAAAGAAAAAGGGATGTTGGGTGTAGCTCAGTGGTAGAGCACCCCTGGGTTTAACCCCCAGCACCAAGAGAAAAGAAAAGGAAAAAAAAAGACTTATCAAGAGTGGTTAGCCAGGCAAAAGTGATTCTTGCAAGAGAAGGAGGGTATGACAACCCTGCCTCACATCAGTCCTGTGGTAAAGGGTCTGTTACAGACCACCAAGTTTGCAGGAAGCTTGTTTTTTTTTTTTAATTTTGGAAATTTCTTTAGAATAAGATGATATAAATAAAGATTCTTAGAGAAAGAAATTCAGAGGTACTTTTTTGTGGTACTAGGGATTGAACCCAGGGGCATTCTACCTCTGAGCTATACCCTCAGCCCTATGTTACTTTTTTTTTTTTTTTTAATTTTGAAACAAGGTCTTATTAGTTTGCTGAGGGTCTCACTAAGTTGCTGAGACTGTCCTCGAACCTGCAACCCTCCTGTCTCAGCCTCCCAAGTATTGGGATTCCAGGTGTGTCCCATCATGCTGGCCAGAAACACTTTTCTGTTGTCAGGTAAGTCTGCCTGGGGAGCAAAGCTAAAACCTGCCAGGATCCTGTCAGTGTCGCTAGTGAGTTGTGTGCAGGGACAATCAGAGGTTTTGTGGAGGGCACCGAGGAGGCTTCTGGGGGGCCTGGTCTCTGTGGAGGGGCGCCTGGCTGGGTCTGTGAGGTCGGCTGGAGGGATGAGCAGGAAGGCAGTGTCCACACACAGTCAGTTGGCTTAGTTCTGGTTGAGGAACTTGGCGGCGACTCTCTTGGTGTCTAATTCTCAATTTCTTTCCATGTAATAAAAATAATGGCACCTGCCTACTTCTCTTAGGAGCCGTGTGGGACTAAAATTGGTTGGCGTCTGCGTAAGCATGTTGAAAACTATATAAAGTGTTGCGGGGGGCAGGTGAGGGACCTCTCCGCCTCTCCCTTATGTCTGAACTTAGAAGCCTATGAATTAAAGCAATGCAAGAGAGATTAACAGGTGGAAAGCATGCGATTTTTATTAATATTGACATGCATGAGTGTTCACAGAAAGGAAACTCAAAGAAGTGCTTAGATTTGGGGGTTTCGATACCTTTTTTGTTGCGGTACTGGGGATTGAACCCAGGGGCATTCTACCTCTGGGCTATACGCCCAACCCTATTTTTTTTTATTCTTTATTTTGAAACAGGGTCTCACTAAGTTGCAGAGTGCCTCACTAGGTAGCTGAGGCTGGCTGCGAACCCGGATCTTCCGGTCTCAGCCTCCCAAATGCTGGGATTACAAGCGTGCGCCACCATGCCCGGCTCAATACCTTTTTAATGAAAGAAGAGGGTTTGGGAGCCAAAAGATGATAACTTGTGGGAAGCAACTAGGAAATACACGGGCGCTCACAAGAGGTAAGAGCCGTTTGGGGAAGGTCTGCTTTTGCAAGCTCATCTTGGTGCTGACCCCCCAGCCCCAGGGCTGAGAGTTACTTACTCTTCCTTCCCTGGCCAGGAGCGGGTGGAGCACACCTTCGTAAAGGGAAATTTATGCTCTGCTTTTAGGCAGATGCGTGGAGAGCAAGACCTCTTCCTGCAGGTGCCAGTTCTCAACACCTTCACAAATAATCAAAATAATCCTTGGGCCAAAGGGGTATGTCTTGGGGTGGCATATCCTAACTGCAGAAGCATCCTATATATGTGAAGAGT
Source organism: Graphiurus murinus (assembly GCA_004027655.1). Lineage (NCBI taxonomy): Eukaryota > Metazoa > Chordata > Mammalia > Rodentia > Gliridae > Graphiurus > Graphiurus murinus. The sequence continues at coordinate 24,114 of PVLC010011130.1, forward strand.
TTTTCTTGTATGCTGAGGTCTCGTTTTCTTTCCTCAAATTGAAATCTCAGTTTCTTATAAAGTCCAGTTGAAAAAAAAAATGGGACAACATTCCATTTTTTTCAAAACATCCCGCGTATCGTTCCCCAAATGCACCTATTCTTTTCCTGTAGAGGAAGACAGGAATGGAACTCATTATTTGCGAATATCCCTTGACTGCTTGACTTCCCATCTGAGTTTAATTCTTTGAAAAGAGACCCTGATGGCTTCTTGCCTTCAGGTGTAATTACTTCAGCATTGACTGACATTCAAAGCGCGCGCGACACGTTCTTAGCTTTAATTAGAGTAAATTGACGGAATTTATTTACTGGTTGTTTTGGGGGATGGTTGGAGGAATGGGAGTTTGCTTAGCATATCATTTGCTGCTGATGCTAAAGAACCTACTAGAGCGTTCTATATTTAGGACAAAATTGCTTCAGAAATGTGACCCAGTGATTGTGAGGATCATCACGTAATTAGCCCAGTGAGTGGCAGGTGCTCCAGCAAGAAAATTGCCATTGACAACAGTGGAAACTAAGAATCCAGAGAAGTTCAAACAGCCATGAAGGTTTTGTCAACTTAACAACCCAGAAATTTGTTTGTTAGATTTTTTTTTTTTTTTCAGTACTGGGGATTGAACTCAGGGGCATTCTACCTCCGAGATACACCCCCAGTCCTATTTTTTATTCTTTATTTTGAAACCGAATCTCACTAAGTTGTGGAGGTAGCTGAGACTGGCCTTGAACCCAGATCCTTCAGTCTCAGCCTCCCAAATGCTGGGATTACAAGCGTGTGCCACCATGCCCGGCTCGACTCCATAATTTTTGACATTGAGAATATGAACACCAAAAAGAAATGCAATGTATATAGTGTTTTGGAACTACTTACATAGAGATAAAATATATTTATTTGAGTGTTTCTTTCTCTACTTTTATTGATGTCCTGTAACTATACATCATAGTGAGATTCAAAGTCACGCATGCACACATCAACGTCTCTGAATGATTTTTTTTCTTGTTATAATTAGCACTGAACCAAGAACCTCATGCAAGTGTTCTGCTACTGAATTATATTCCCAGATCTCCTCTTTTATTTTTTTTTTTTGAGTAGTGCTAGAGACTTGAACCCAGGGATATTCTACCTCCGAGCTACCCCTGCAGGCTGATTTTATTTTTTACTCGGAAACAGGGTCTCTCACTAAATTGCTGAGAGCCTTGCTAAGTTGCTGAGGCTGGCTGCTAACCTGTGCCTCCTGTTTCAGCCTCCCCAATATTGGGATTACAGGTGTGTGCCACTGCGCCTGGCTCCCCTTCCTCTTAACCGTTTCCATATTTGTGGGTATATCTCATTTATAGTTTTGTTTGTTCTTTTTCTGAAATAAGCTAGCTAGTGATTTGTTATTTCATTAATTATTTCAAAGAATCAATTCTTGGACCAATCACTAACATATTCTTTGTTTTGCATTCTAATATCATTAATGATTTTGTTTTTCTAATGCATATTATTTTTCTTCCTTTTTTACTTTAATTTTATTTTGTTGGCTTTTTTTTTTTTTTTGGTGGCACTGGGGATTGAACCAAGGGGCATTCTACTTCCGAGCTACACCCTCAGTCCTATTTTTTATTCTTTATTTTGAAATGGAGTCTCACTAAGTTGCTTTAAAACAGAGGTGAATGTAAGTAGAGCAGGGTATGAAGAGATCACGAGTCAGCTAAGCATCTCTTCCTTCAGTAAGCGTGGCTGCCCGCCTCACCTATGCTCCGGGATTCATCTGCGCATCCTGATGGTTTTATCATCAGAACCTATCTCCACTCCATCCACTTTTGGTCTCCCTCGCTCCAGTCCCAGTACAAGCTACCTTTTTGTTCTGTTTGTTTTGTTTGGGTTGGATTACTGCAAAAGCTTCCAGATATAGCTCCCTGATTCCAATCCGCATAGTAGCCAGGGTGATTATTTTAAAACACAAGTGAGATCATGTACGTTTGCAAGACCCAACAAAGGTCACACCCGAAACAAAATTCAGCTCTCCTCGGGATTCTGCGTGGTCTGGATTTCCTAGCCAGGGACACTTCCCTCCATCAGCTTCTGTCCTTCTTTCTGCCAGAACATGTTGTGCTTCTTCTTGCTTTAAGGCTTTGGAGCTGTTTTTTGCTGTCTGCAGATCGGCTTCCCCCGAATCTTCCTTCACTTGCCACCTCCTCAGAGAGACCTTCCCTGACCATCCATCTAAAGTTCTAGTCGCATCTGATGCCAGTACCCTTTTCTCTAGATCATAGCGCATAGGATTTCTTGGTTCATCCTATGGATATATTCATCTTCTAGTTGCATTTGATCCCATTATGCTTTTCTCTGTTGATCACAGCCCATAGTATTTTCTGATTCATCGTATTGACATACTCATCTGCCGCAAGCACTGATATGGAAACTGCATGAGGGTTGAAACATGCCTCTTAGTAATCACTCATGGTGACCATCACCATGACCATAAAAGAACACATCACTTACCATGGTGGCTCAGCCAAGCTCAGGTCTAAGCCCTTCCCAGGAATGAGGACTCTTATCTGCACTGTAGTCTTGTGAGATTGGTTCCACTATTGTCCTTGTGTTATTGCTTGAACGGAGGCACAGAGAACTTCCAGGATGCATGCACGGCCATGCAGCTACTGAATGGTAGAGTTGAGATGGAACCCAGGCAGAGCACCAGCTATGGATCTGAATGGGGCACAGACAGTCTGGAAATCCTCAACAGCAGGGTGAAGGCAAGAGAAAGGAAATCACAGTAGGGCAAGGTTAGCTGGACTTTACAGTACTGCAGGAGGACATGTAAGTGGGAGTCTTATTTATATTTTCAAAAATCTTTTGGTATTGAAGTGTATCAGAACAGCCCGAAACGTTTTCAAATGTGTGTTGGCACTTGCCTATGCAGGTGTCTGGCATCTCTGTTGTACCAAAGGGGGAGGTGGGAAGACGAAACGCTTTCAATTTAAAGCACATGGAGGAGAAGCTGAGGTATGCAAGACTGGATTCTCTTTCTGGGATGATTTGGGTTGTGGTTTTCTGTTCTTTTACACTAGGGGAGGGAGAGAGAGAGAGAGAGAGAGAGAGAGAGAGAGAGAGAGAGAGAGAGAGAGAGAGAGAGAGAGAGAGAGAGAGAGAGAGAGAGAGAGAGAGAGAGAGACAGAGAGAGAGAGACATATGTATGTGACATGCGGGACTGGCAGAAGGTAAATCCAGTCATTAGAAGAAAACCACTATTGAGTTGTCTATTTTGAAGAAATCATTTTGAAATGATGACAATTAATGTCAGCACTTACAACGAGGTGAAAGTTTGTCAAGAGGCCGGCGCAATTCCCCTGGCCAGACATGGTGTGCCAAAGAGCCATCTCTCACCTCTGCAAAATCCAGCAGTCAATGAGATTAATCGTACACGTCAGGTAAAAGACTCCCCTGGCCGCCGATACCAGCCAGCCTCAGGTGGTTTCAGGAGCCAATCTAAGGATCTTGCATTTCATCCTCATGACACACCTGGCCAGGTAGGTGTTATTAGGATCCCTGTTTTACTGTTAAAACTGAGGCCCGGAAAAAGTCAAGTAATTTGCCTAATGTCACACAGCTCTAAAGCGGTAGAGCTGGAGTTGGAACCCAATCGTAGGGTTGTGTAAAGAAAGGGAGCAAATATAATTGCCAGTGGAGTGGCCACCATTGTCTGGTCTGGTGGTGCGTACGTACTTGAATATGCTGTCTCAGTTAATTCTCCTGAAGTGAGTGTTACACTCACATCGTTAGGAGGGACTCAGAGACACTTAGGGACTTTGTCCAAGCTTATGTCCAACCGGCTTGCCTAACTCCAAAGTCTGGACCAACTAGTAACTCATTAAACTCTTTAAACCAGCAGATAGGATTACCTTTACCACCCCCGGCCTGGCCTCTGGTGCTTTCCTCTTATTCTTTGTGCTTTTACGATATACACCTCCACGATGTGCATAATCTAAAACCCACCAACACTTGCAGAGCCCTGAACTGTGCTGGGCATTGTGCTAAACTGTTTTCCATTAATGACTTCGCTCTGTGCCCCCCGCCCCCCTCCCCCCAGCACCTTTTCCTAAAGGAAGAGTTCTAGTCGACAGCTCTGTGCAGCCTCCTGGGAGGCAGTTTTGTGGCGAAAATAGAGCATTTTAAAGCCACACTGTTGTCTTTCTGCAACCGACAAGAAATGAATCAGACCCGGAATTCTTGTAATTGTTGACTATTGAGAAAATATGCCATCCGATTGTAAAGTGGGTTTCTTTGGGAGAAGCAGGGCTGCTTGCAGTTGGCTTGTGTTCTTGTTTCTTGAAAGGATACGTGGGGGAATCTGGTTAATTCTGGACACTTCCTCTCCCTCCTGGTCTTTCTGGGACTCTCTTCTGTCCTGGGGAGGGGGAGCAAACCAACTAGAGTCTGGGGAGAGAAAGGGAAGGGACAGGGTCCCCAGGAAGCTCTTGTGCATACCTCTTGTGCCAGCGGCCACGTCCTGGCTGGGACAATGTGCTTTCTGATAAACAGCCTGCATCCCCCATGTCTGTGGGTCCCCGGCCAGTCTGTGGCTGCCCTTGTCACTGGTCGCCCGTATTCTGCCTGGGAGTCCAAGAACGGGACAAACTGGCTAAAGGAACCTTTCATGTCTCTGGCAGAATTCCTCTGGTCAAAACCATTTTTTAATATTAGATTAAGGAGGAAGCATCCAAATTTTCCTTGGAAGCATTCCGAACCCTGGAGAAAACTTATCAAACGTCTTTCTCTGCCTCTCCTCCTATCAATTCTTTGGGGTTGGGGAAAACTAGGAAGCTTTGGAAAACATAGCATGAGAGCCATATGAAGACTGAGCTTTACCAAGGATTTTTGTTGATAAATATTTATTTCCACATCTGTTTTCTCTGTATCTCTTTCTTGCACCCCCACCCCCACCCCCCAGCCCAACACACTGGGACAAAAGGAAGTGGAGGTTTAGCAATTAACCAGGGACTGTAGGAACTTTAGGAATCTGGGCAATTGAGTTCCAATTTTTCCATTCTAGATAATTTGAGAGAAGAGAGAGAGAGAGAGAGAGAGAGAGAGAGAGAGAGAGAGAGAGAAACATTTTCCATTTCAGGCAGTTCAGATAAGATATAATCTCAGTACTTGGGAGGCTGAGATAGGAGAATCACAGGTTCAAGGCTACCCTCAGCCATTTAGGGATACCCCTCAGCAACTTAGAGAGACCCTAATTTATTAAAAACATAAAATAAAAAAGGAGCTGGGTATGGTGGTACACACTTGTAATCCCAGTACTTAGGAGGCTCAGACAGGAGGATTGAAGGTTTGAGGCCAGCCTTCAGCAACCTAGAGAAACTCTGTTTCAAAACAAAAAAAAAATATATATATATAAAAAAAATTGGGCTGGAGGGTGTAGCTTGGAGGTAAAATGCCTCTGGGTTCAACCCCCAGTGCCATAACAAAACAAAACTAAAAATAGAAAGGGCTGGGGGTGTTGCTCAGAGGTAGAATGCCCCTGGGTTCAATCACCAGTGCAAAAAAAAAAAAAAAAAGGAAAAGAAAAAGAAATCTGTTTTCTTTTTACTGTTTTCCCCTCAATGCAACTCAATCTTTCCTGCTCTGCTTAAAGGATTTTCAAATCTAAAAGTGCTACATATTTTCATCCAAACTTTACCGGAGGCTAGAACCACAGGAAGAGACACTGAAATCACTTGAACACATTTGGACAGTATTTCATATACTGCATCTGCGGAGGACGCCAGAGAGACAAGGTCGAGGGAGAGCGAGGCAGGGACCCCAGGCAACATTTTGAAGGATTACCCATGTGTCTCGTAAAGTTTCCGAAGGGATTTCTGGTGGCTGAAGAACAGTCCTGTGATAGAGATTGATTATCGTGAGGGTTAGAAGCTAAACACTTGCATGTGGTGAACAATGAGGCCGAGTGTGAAATGCAAGGGATCCTACAGTAAGCTGGGCAGGAGCGCCCGTGTGGGTTGGGGGTCCTGTCCTGCACTGCACGACCCTGTCCTGGGGGGCGCAGGGCTCAGTGCCCTCGCCCTGGTGTGATATGGAAAAACACTTCGCTAGAGTTCAGTGATCTTCCCTCGTCTAGAAAAGCTGGCGCTGCCTGGCACACGGCCGGGCTCAGCCCTGTGGTATGAAAGAGTCGGATGGACGTCGCTTCTGACTGGCCGCCCAAGCCAGCGATGGCGACATCGGCGTCACTCACCGTGGGCCAGATCAAGTGGCCATCTCTTCATATGCTTCAGAACAAGAGACGGAGGGCGCTCATCCACATCACATCTTTCCATCCTGCTTCTAACAGGTCTCCACCTTGCAGTCTCATGCGCCCCGGCGGGGGGGACCGTGACCAGAGGTGGTCCCCATGCGGCTTTGTGCCCTGATATTTAGGATGGTGGGCGTTCAGAACGTGTGCGCTTTGTTGCCTTTGGACATCAGGACTATGACACGGTCCCTTGCACTGACTTCTCTTGGTCCTGAGCTCAGCAGTTCTTAGGGGAGCCTGTGTGGTTTATGTTCTCTGCTTTGGGGAAGGGGAGATATCTCTTGATTTTTTTTTTTTTTTTTTTTTTTTTTTGTGGTACTGGGAATGGAACTCAGGGGCATTCTACCTCCGAGCTACACCCCCAGTCCTATTTTTTTATTCTTTATTTTTGAAACAGGGTCTCACTAAGTGGCAGAGGGCCTCACTAAGTAGCTGAGGCTGGCCGCGCACTTGCGATCCTCCGGTCTCAGCCTCCCAAGTACTGGGATTACAAGTGTATGCTTCCACACCTGGCTTCTCTTGATTTTTTAAGGAAGATCTTGGACACTTTCCTACTTGTCAGAGTTGTTATCAGAACAGAGCGTGGGGGAGGGAAATATAAAAGAACCTAGCTCACCCTGACACCCTTTGGTTCCAGTTCTGGTAAATGGCTGGATGCAAGGAAGAAGTCTAAGTCCTATGGTTTTTCCATAGCCATTTGGCCACTTTCTCCAAGGTTTTACACTGGGCAGGGTGTTTGGTGCTAGGAAGGGGCCAGGGTGTGTTCTAGACCTGGGGGCTGTCTCAACAGAGAAGAGGAGACACAAGCTAGAGGTCGGTCCTATATCTGAAAAAAGATGGTCAGCCACACTTCCCTGTGCAGTGACTTCTGGAACGTCGTGTCCCATGGGGTCTGTGAGCCAGCCTCGTGGCTCTGTGTGGGAGAAGGGAGCCTGACCGCCATGGCTGCTCCTATACCTAGTTCTCTGACATTCAGGAGGGCTTGGGACAAAAAGAACAAGATACAGCTGGGTTGCTTCTTTTCCTTCGTCTTCTTTTATTGGGTAGTTTAAGAGTTAGAGTTTCTTTTCTTTTTCTCTTTTTTTTTTTAACCGCTGAATCTAATTTAATTGTGGTTTATTTTATTTGTGTGTGTGTGTGTGTGTGTGTGTGTGTGTGTGTGTGTGTGTGTGTATGTATGTGCCCAGAGCTTTTGGGGTTATTGATAAACTTAAAAAAAAATACCCCAGCGCATATAAACATGTATAAATTAAGAACTGGTCATGACTAAGACCCATGATATCCTTTGGAAAATTCTTACTGGGAAGCAATTCTAATTAACAAGACATTTTCTGGTTTATTTCTTGCACGCTTTATTAATAATACTGCCGTCAGTCAGATAGAATCTTTTTTTTCCCCCGATGATTTAATTTTTCCCTATTCGGTTTCTCAATGACCAATTCGATTACAGTTACCTTTAATGAAAAAAAGGCAGTTAACTTATGATAACAACCAACATAATAGAGATAAGACAAGCTGGACTCCTCAAAGTCAGACTTTTCCAGATGTTCTCTTATACTAAATGCAGTGAAAATGAATTACAGAGAAACCTCATTAAACTGCCATTGGTTTATTCAAAAGAGCCCCACAATTTAAGGGACACAGTCTTTTCTCAGTTAACTAGGCTCCCCGCCTCCTTCTTAAAAATAGAATATTGGATAACTTGCTTGGCTCCTCTGAACTATTTTACTTTTACTATCATTTGGATTCCAGGCTGAGATGGTTTAATTCTTTTCAGTAGTGAAGAGACAAACATCTGAATGGGTCGCTGATAGGAATGACTACACATTTCTAAGCCCGGCATGGTGGTGCACGCTTGTAATCCCAGTACTTGGGAGGCTGAGACAGGAGGATCCGGGTTCTTGGCCAGCCTCAGCTACATAGTGAGGCCCTCTGCAACTTAGTGAGACATTGTTTCAAAATAAAGAATAAAAAAAAGGACTGGGGGTGGTAAGTAGCTTGGAGGTAGAATGCTCTTGGGTTCAATCCCCAGTACCACACACACACACACACACAAAGAAGTTCTAAACATTTCTACATGCTTTGGACCACAGTGGGCACAAGTGCCTAGGTTGTTAGGTTTTGGTATTCAGAAGGTATGGTGACTTAATTCTTTATTGGGCCTATCAGGGTCTAGTGAGGAAAGTGTGGTTTGTCTGGGAAAGATGAGGTTGTATCTCAGCTCTGAGTGTAGGCTGTGCAGAAGGAGGCACCAGGAACACATGGGCCTTAACTGTTGGCTGACTTTACCACTTCTGGCCTGGGAAGTCATTTGAGAAGGAAGGATTGTGTCACTTCTTGGTGTCAATTGATGGCTTAACTATGCCTGGAAGTATTTTATGCTGTAGCCTAGAAGCTAAGAGCTTCATTTGCCTTTAAGGAGGTTGTATATTTGCTGGGTGTGGTGCTGCACCTCTTCAACCAGCTACTCAGGAGGCTGAGGCAGGAGGATGGCAAGTTGGAGGCCAGCCTGGGCAAGTTAGTGAGATCCTGTCTCAAAATAACAAGTAAAAAGAGCTGAGATTGTAGCTCACAGGAGAGCACTTGCCTAGCATGCAGGAGGCCCTGGAGTTTGCTCCCTGACACTGCAAAAATGAACCAACAAAATTAATATATAGTAGCTCATTTTTGATGTTATGAGTGATAATAAAATGCACAGCAATTTGAAATATTTGCAATGTGTTTCCTGAGTATTTAGAGCATGTAAACCTGTACGTGGTCATTAAAGAAGCGTTGATATCTGCCATACAAGGTGTGTGTGTTTCTGACATTGAAAGACTATCTACCCAGGCACCTCTTTCTTGGAAAGTGCTTTGCTTTTTATTTTATGGCTCCTGGATTAGAGAGTGAGCCAGGTTTGGAACACCATAACCCTCATTCTTTTCAGTGTTTCTCTGCCCAATTTGATGCTTAGTAGGGCTGGGGAAGAGGTAGCTGTCGCAGGGGTTATCATATGTACAAGAGAGATGTCTGCCTTCTACAATGGAGGATTGTCAGTCCTGAATGAGCTGCCGGGGGAAGCTGCAGAACACTAGGTCGGCTCCTAGATCCGGATCTTGCTTATGATGGTCAATTCTTATTTGTTATAGCATCTCCTCCAAGCTGAAGGGAAGGCTTCAGGGCATTTGTGATTCTTACTTCAGATTTTTCTGTCATCCAAGAAGCAACTTTTCTATGTTGTATAAAATGTCTAATTCTTAAAATACAGATAATAATAATGATAATTCTAAGTTAATAGTTATTTTAGGAAAAAAATTAAAAAGGAGGCTGAGAAAGAAAAATGAGCCAAGGTGTTTGCAAAGCATTTTAGCTCATTCGAGACCATGCAAGCCCCTGTGCTTCTTCAAGGCCTTGTTCCTTAAGCAATAGATTTAACGAGTCATCTCTATTTCAGAACGGCCACGAGAGCTCATTTTGCATTCATCATGATGGGTTGTGTTGCGGGAACATTAACTGCAAATCTGAGTGCCTTAAGACCACACAATTTTACATCTTGGTCACGCACACGTCGTGTCCATTTTGTGGCGGGAACACTGCATCAGACCGTGGGAATTCAGGGACAAGGTGTCTTCCTGCTGTCAGGCAGGAAGCTGGATGGGGTGACCAGTGCACTGGGCCCTAAATCTAGCTCCAAGGTGATGCCCCCCTCCCCCTTCCCCCTGCTTCCTCTCATATTTTGTTCATCAAAGCAAATCTTACGGCCACGACCAACTGCAGAAGGACAGGAAAGAGCGATCCTGCTCAGAACAAGGCCCAGGTGCTGACGGTGACCACTGCCCTCTTGGTGTCCTTTGGCAACTTCCATTGGTACCTTTCCAGGTTTGCCTGTAGGACTGCATAGCTGCTTTGGAGGCAGCCTGAAGGTCATTGCTGCTGTCTTTCCTGCACACAGCAATTAGCACAGGCCCTCACAGAGGTCTTCCTGAATGGGTGGTAGATACCACCCCCAAGGTCTCCCCAGTGCTAAGAGCAACTTAGGCTTCCGGTGCCAGAATTTGTTTTATATGCAGAATGTCTCAGGCAGAAGGTATACAACATGACACAGAGCCAAGGGGAGGTCTCAGGAGGCCCCTGCCAACCCTGCTCTGACTCTACTTGACCCCTATGGTCTTCGGGAAGCCCCAGAAGAGCGTGCTCTTTGAAAACATCAGGCTTCCTTTTCCGTAGTCACAGGAAAGGTTAATTTCTGATCAGTCTTAAGCAACAACTCAGAAAGTGGCTCAGGAAGAGCTGAGCCCACCGTCTCAGAACGGGGGCTTGCTCAGCTTCAGGAAGGAGCTTGAAATCAACTCGCTTGGCTCTGCAGGAAGGGTCAGAAGAGGTGGTCAGCGTTTGGCGTTCTCAGCTGAAGGTCACCTACTGGATAGTTTGAAGTCACTACCCATGTCCTGTTCACTTTTTCTTTTCTACTGATGTAAAACTTTATACTGTTTTAATAGAAGGGTTAGCAAATATTGATGGACGAAAAGAAATGAGACCCATAAAAGGAAGAATTACCCAGGAGGAAAACATCTTATTTCCCATTTTGGGTTAACGTCTTTTAAACAAAATACCACATCCTTTTTCATCGCTGTAGTCAATGTTTTTCCCAGCACTGATCAATTAACATACTGTGTTATAGTTTCTGTCACTACATTGTAAATTTACAGACAGTAAATTTACATCATAAGCTTGGCCTGCTGTTTTCAAAGAAATTCCTTTTTATTAAACAGATTTTAAGCGATACATAACAACTGTCTTTCTCCAACTTGGAATTACAAATCCCAGATGCGAGCACGGCTTTTTAAAAGTCACGAAAACAAGCTTTAAGTAAACACCACGAAGTGGCCATGAGGAAGCGATTCTGTGAGGCCTCAGCTCCACGTGCAGGGACGAGAGAGGTCCCCTAAGCGTCGAGGAACTCCCAAAGGATGGGCCAAGGGGAGACTCTTCTGCTGTGGAGACCTTGTCAGAGTGCCGAGGTGGAAAATGGGGAGATCTAGTGGTGCCTGGGAAACTGGTGTCCATGTTCCAGGTCCCCAGCACCTTTTATGCACTGGCTCTGACAGCTCAGAGGGGAAGGTTAGTTGAGATTTGGCTGGTCTAGGACGGAAAGAAGTGCCAGTTACTCCCTACCCATCCCCTCCGCCCTGACTCCAGAACCGGTTCTCCTCTTGGCCATGGTCAGGGGAGAAATGGTGTGAACTGTACCTGGTGTGAACTCTGCTTGGTGTGACCTCTGCCGGGGACTGACCGCCTTGACTGCCAGGCAATGGCCCTTCTTTCCTATACTGCTGGACGTCTGAGACAGTTTACTGTTGTCAACTTCTCTGCTGAGTTTTTATTTGTTTTGTTTTTGCGGACCTGGGCATTCTACCTCTGATACCCCCAGCCCTATTTTTATTCTTCATTTGGAAACAGGGTCTCACTAAGTTGTGGAGGGCCTCGCTAAGTAGCTGAGGCTGGCCGCGAATCTGCGATCCTCTTGTCTCAGCCTCCCAAGTACTGGGATTCCAAGCGTGCACCACCATGCCCAGTATTTTCTGCTGATCTTTTCAAAAGGATATTGCTGTGTGTTGGAGGGGGGCATGCCCAATCTTTCCAAAGAGACTCCATAACATGGGGACTGAATAAGTTAACAAGGAAATGATATATGGAATGAAATTAAAATGTAAACTGGGTAAGATGACAGCCACTATTTGATCTACTGTGTCCTAAATAAGTGGCATCATTGCTTGTATTGTTATCTGCATTTTACAGACAAGCAAATCGAGGTAAGAAAAAGTTCGAAGTCTTGCCCCAGGTTGCATGACAATGATATCTGAATTTCCTTAGGACTTCCTATTGCGTGTCAGATGGTCTGTATTTTCTTTCCTTAAATGCATATTATGTATTTCATGCCGCACCATCCACCACTTTTTTTTTTTTTTCAAACTTGTTTTCACCTCCAAACCCTCCGCCTCCCACAGTCCTTTGGACATGCCAAAGGTTGTACTCTCTGGCCGCGGGTGAACTTCTCCCTCCTCACACATTTCTTCATGCTTAAAGCCCATCTGCAGTCTCCACACACCCTCAATTCCCACTCTCTGTGAAGCCTTCCCGTGCTCGTGCAGCCCCTGGAGAGCTCTGCGAGAGGACGGAGAAGCTTTGCCCCCAAAGCTTGTCTTGCATTTTTTGGTTGTGGTGCACACTGCAGGCTTAGGAGCTGTTCCGGTCAGTATTCTTGCAGCTATACGCTAAAAGACTGATCATGTAACTTAGAGGAAAGAAGATGTATTTTCTTAAGGTTTTGGGTTCCGTCCCTGTGAGGCCGGGACTGTAAATCTCAGGGCATGGCGGCAGGAGGCAGAGAGAGGGAGAATTCATGAGCTGTGCTCCTCACATCATGGAGGCCGGAAGAGAGAAAGAGGGAGAGTGAGAGAGAGAGAAAGAGAGGGAAGAAACCATTTGTATCATCCCCAAGGCTGCAACCCCAGGGACCCACCTCAGCCACACCTACTAGATAAATCCCTCACAATGGATTTCTCCACTGCTGGGATTGCAACCCTCATGACTCAAGAACAGCAGCTGCAAACACCAGTTTATTAGCTCTTCAAGCAGCCATCCCATGTCTAACCATAACAGGAGTGGTAGTTGTTTTTGCATAAGCATGTGTGTTAAACTCCAATCTAGACTGTAAGCTCCTACAGGCCACAAGAGCCTGATGTTGAGCAAGTTTCAATGAACACGCTTTCTTTATCTCATGCTTTTATTGCATATTTTCCTTGTGCATAAATCCACAAAGAGCACTGTAAACTCTGCAACCTCTAAAGGGAGTGTGGCCACGTGATTAACATTGTTATTCATATTGACACAGGCCGGACAGCAAGCAATCAGAGAAGCCAAATGAGAACTTGATGGTTGGGAAATATTTATCCTGGCTTAATTTTGTTTAATACTTCTTTGATAATTGGAAGGGATTTAGTTTTAATGACATATACCAAGCTCCATAACTCCTGTATAGTTTACTTTGTGTCATGTACTTGAGTATCACTAAACTGAAATTACAGTTCAGAAAAGCAGGCAAGGAGTTAGGTGCAGCACAGGCCTGCAATCTCGGTCCTTGGGGGGCTGAGATAGGATTGCAGGTTTGAGGACAGCCTCAGGAACTTAGTGAGATTCTGTCTCAGAATGAAGATTAAAAAGGGTTGGGGGTGCAGCTTAGTGGTAGAATATAATGCCACTGTGTCAATCCCCAGAACCATTCACACACACACACACACACACACACACACACACACACACACACACACGCACCTCTTAGCCTGCCTTGAAGAGAGTCCAAATATGATAAATAGAGAGGATTAGATCAACTCTATGGGGAAGGGCCAGAATTTTGCCCCAAATAATACCCTTTATAGGCCAGAATCTCCAATTCAGTAAAACACATTGATAAAAATCTGTGAGTAATTTCTACGTCTCCATTTCCCTTTGGTCTGTGAAGATGATGTTCTCAGTGTTGGTTAATTGCCAGAAGCAAAAGCTCAGGAGACTCGGAGGGTCTGAATTAATTCCCTCGTGAATGGGGCTGTGGGCTGGGACAGGCTTGTAGAGACCCAACAGAAAGATTTATTTTTTTCTTGAAGAATATATAATTGATTCTTTTTCTTTTCTTTTCTTTTCTTTTTTGGCATTATTCCTTCCAATTCCAACATGCCAGCTCACAGGGTAATTGTAATCCCAGCTCTTCGTATTTGCCTAACACTTTACCACTGGCTTTCACAGATTTTATTCCCACTCGATCAGAGATATTTTATTCCCACTTGATCACTTGATCAGGGTGCTGAGAACCCAACTTTGAAACAAATCATGAACTGTATGAGGATTTAAACAGGCCTTTTGAATTAAAAGTACATTACATATTTATGAGCACTGATAGCAAGAATCACTTTGAAAGAGCTATTGATATTGCTTTATATTAAAGACTTGTGCTTAATCTCTCTTGATTCAGCTTTAGTTTTATTATCCGGAGGTTCCAAACCATGTTTGTAAATCCCCGAGGGCCCATTTCCTCCCTGGGAGAGAAGGAAGGTTTGGGTGCTTGTGAGCAACTTATGAGCTTTCTGCTGCTAGGATTGGAAAAGCAATTTTCTGAAATGAAAATGGCAACGAATTTTGTAAGGCAGCGATGATGATGATGATGTTGATAATAGAACTTAAAGGTTCAAACTCAGTGCGGCAGAAGCAAAATTAAAGTCTATCAAAATGAAGTCCTTTGATGTCTGCAGTGAGGGGGGGAGTCCCAGAAATGGATATCATTCACTTTTAGAATCCATCATCGCTTGACTATCCCTGGTTTAAAGTTTACTTTTTTTTTTTTTTTTATTTAGAGGTTGTTTATAAGTTTATTGCCTTTAAACAACTTGCTTCCTGCACAATCAAATCCCAAACAAACCAGGAGCAAATAAAAGATAATTGGGTGAAACCAAAATGATTTTTTTTTGAGCTTTTGGGATGAGGAGAGAATAGAATGAGCAGTATTGACTGATTGCAACAATTCAATTTCAAAGAATTTTGCTATTAAAAAAAAAATTCTAGGGGAAGGCATTTCCCCCTCTTTTTGAAGAAGGGAGAGAGAGGGAAAAAAAAAAAAAGAACCCAAGGCTGGGGAGGTTTGCAAAGCTCCTGATGCCTGAGTAGAATTACTAACTGGTTCCTGTTCTGTGTGTA
Organism: Graphiurus murinus; assembly: GCA_004027655.1. Lineage (NCBI taxonomy): Eukaryota > Metazoa > Chordata > Mammalia > Rodentia > Gliridae > Graphiurus > Graphiurus murinus. The sequence goes on from PVLC010011130.1 coordinate 39,160, forward strand.
AGGCCGTCTGTATTCACTGTATTACAAGCTTGAAACCAGACCTCATTCGACTGAGCCAAAAAATGGTCCTTTTGTTGCTGGCTTTTTTTTTTTTTCCTCCTAGTGTCATCTCTCATGGTTGCTGGGGCAACCAGTGTGTATCCTTTCAGCATAGGTTACTGGGCCCCAGGACGGAAGTGCTCCAGTGCTGGCCTGCTATTTTTATAGAACCGTTACATAATATAATCTATTAATGCTTCCTCTTGGTGTTTTATTGCACAAAGGGGAAATTAAGTTTGATGACTCCTAGATGTTGGATGGAGGATGTCAGGTGACTCTGGAATTGTTTAGCTCAGACCACATGGCAACAATATTCCCAGAGGCAACTCAAGGAGAGCTGATCCACAATCCTGCCCTTTTCTGTGTTCCCCGGGACCAGGGATCCTTGGAGGAAACTGGGCTCTCAGTTGCTAAAGGGTGCACGTTTTGTCTGCCTCCACAATACTCCTCTGGTAGAACAGCAGTGGGCAATGATGCTCGCGTTCTGAGTAAAGGGAATTTTAAAGGGGTAGTGCATATGCTTCTCACAGGCGGGATAGTTACTGGCAAAGAGAACTGGATTGTAAGACAGAGGACCAGTGTGTCTCCCAAAGTCCCCTGCAGCACTAGGTGTGCTGTGGTCCACTTTACCCCTGGGTAGCTGAAATGGTCCTCGGAGGTAAGCATTGGGGTGGGAGGCTTAGGAGGTAAAGGGCTTCTAGCAGAGACTCTAAGCCTCCGCAACAGAATCTAGGGATTTCCACTTGCAGGAGGAATTGGAAAGGAACGGGAGCTCTCTGCTTCTTGTTCCCACCTTACTTGTTACAGTTTTCTACCAGCCTGAAATCATAAAGATATGCCTGTATATCAGATCAGAATTTCTGTCCTGAAAAACAGAAATTAGTCACTTATCTCCAGGGAGACGCCAGTCCCCAGCACCCTGAGGTCTCTGAACCACAGGGGTGTCTGAACATTCTCTCACATTCACAACTCCCTCTGCAGCTAAGCCACAGGTCTCTGCCTCTTTAGTCTGCGTCCACAGCCTGCCTTTCTTCCAGCTCAGCTGACCTGATTCCCTGCTGCCTGCTGGACCACTTTTCTGAAGGTCTTATTTGGCCTCAAACTCCACAGATTTAAGTGAAAAGCTCCTGTTTCTTCTTCTATGCTCTCTTAACGTTTCTGATACCAAATGTGTGGGGTACCCCCACCTCCCATATCAACCAGTTCTAGTAGACACCGATTAGTTTCGTGGGTTAACTCGATTCTGGTATTAGCTGCCCAGAGTTAAGGCAGACCCCAGAGATGAAAGGCCCCGTCCCACTCACCTGCCTCCATGTTAGACACCAGTCCCAACTGGTGGGTCCCCAGCTTACTCACAACTTCTATCTGACTTGGCTGCAAATCAGAGGTTCCCAGATGCCCTGGACAGCCTGCCAGAATGGCTCACAGAACCCAGGCAATGCTGCTAGACAGATTCACGATGGTAGATATTTTAAAGAATGGAGATGAAACCATCAGACACTTAGGGAAAGGTCAGAAGAGTCCCTGGCACAGGGTTTAGGGAGTGTGCGCTCAGCCTGACTTCCTCCCTTAGGGTTTTTCTGGAGTTGTGGCTGATTTGATCCTGGCCGCCGGCAATCAGTTCAACCTTTAGCTCCTCTCCTCCCCCAGGAAGTCTGGGGGTGGGGCTGGAAGTTCTGCTCCTCCAATCACGTGGTCGGTTTCCCTGGTAACTAACCAGAGACTGCCCCTTCCTCCAATCCTTGAGACTTTCCAAAATCACTTCATGAGCATAATAAACTCAAATGTGGTTAAAAAGGGGCTTGTTATGAATAACAAAAGATGCCCCTTTAACCTTCATGAGCTCTGAAGTGGTTTCTGAAGATGCCCAAGACAAAGGCCAAATGGGTATTTGTTATATCACCCTATCACATTATCTTTTGTTTCCCTAATCAATGGCTGTTTCTCCCTGGTTTCCATGAATACTGGATTCCAAGAATGCCAAGTCTTGGTGATGGTCTGACCTAGCGGTTTTCATTTGTACCTGGAGAAATTGAGCCCAAAGAGGTTAAGTGGTGTGTTCAAGGGCACCCAAAGACTCAGGAGCTGGGGAGACCCTGTTGTAAGAAAGAAAAATGATCTTTTCTATCAAAATTATAAGGTCATATAAAAACGGACCAGTATTCATTTTGTAACAGTAGCTTCGTTTCTGGCACACCTGTCTGTAGGCTCCGCTACTGGAAGGATAGATTTCCTATTTTTCCTTTGTTCTAAAGAAAAAACTTGCCCAGTGGGGAATTATCCAGCCAGATTCGATTGGGAAGTCTCACCCCTGCCAGTGGGGGATGACACAGTGGGCTATGCGTTAGGAGAAAAAAAAGAACCCCGGGCTGTCGGTGCAGTGTGCACGCCCGGATTGTACGGTGTGCATGAACCCTTCTGTGCAGAAGTAAAGTACCTTGCCCAGTTACTTTGGAGTTTGTGAGTATTTGTTTAATACTCCCCTAAAATCTATTCCTAGCCCTGTCTAGGATGAGCCCTGCTACCTTATTTCTCCCTCACCCAGTGTTATCAATCCTTCTTCAGGATCTCTTGTAATCCAGTCTTTCTTACCCGTTTCTACTTCTACCACCCAAATTGAAGTCCTTCTTTACATCCAACAGACTTGCTAATTTATTTACGGTCCTGGGGATGGAACCCAGGCATTAGTTGCAGAGGCTGACCTCTGACCTCGGGGTCTCCTCCAGGGAGCCCAACCAAGATGGCGCTGGTGGGCAGGGATTTTTAATAGGGAAATGTATTACAACAGGCCAGGGTAATGAGTCTGCGGTTGACGAGCAGGTCAACAAGGGCAGCCTTTGTGGCCAAAACCAGTTCTGCCTGGTTCCAGTCCGAGTTCTGCTTTGCTGGACTAGGGACCAGTGAGGTGGGGTGTCTTGTCTGAAACAGAACACTGGTTAGCAAAAAAAGGGTCATTTTTCTCAGGGTCCCAGAGGGGGCGTTTGCCTAGTGGCATTGACTAAAAACATCTCATGGAGCATTGATGTTGTGCCCAAGTGGTGGCCTGTCTTAGAGCTTCCTGAGTGCAGAGGGGAGGCCCGGCTGTTGTACAGAGCTGTGAGAGATCTGGATGCACAAATCACCAACTTACCATCAGTGTTTAAGGGCCGTGAAACATGGCTTAGCATGCGTGAGAGCAAATATCGCTGGGAGTGGCGTAACAACCAGGAATTCAGGGAAGACTTCCCCAGCAAGAGATAGTGACCCCCAAGCCCTAGACTCAGATGAGTCGGAGAAACTGTGATGGTAGGAGAGGGAGGAGGAAGGGTGGACTCAAGCAGAAGGAACAGAAAGAGTAAGTGATGGGAAACGGGGCTTTAAAACTCCAAGATACTTTGATATACCAATTAAAAAAAACAAAACAAAAAAACCCCTCCAAGATATTATTTAAAATGCTTTTTCTGAGCCAGGTGTGGTGGCACATGCCTGTCATCTCAGTACTTGGGAGGCTGAGACAGGAGGATCACAGGTTTGAGGACAGTCTCAGCAAGTAGTGAGACTCTCATCAACCTAGCGAGACCCTGTTTCAAAATAAAAAATAAAATAGTGCTGAGGGTGTAGCTCGGAGGTAAAATGCTCCTGGGTTCAATCTAAACAAAACAAAACAAAACCTTAAAAAGTTGGAGCTAGAAAAGCAACCCCGTCTGCAGGAAGGGCACATCACCCCCTTGCTTTATTCTGTGCCTTTGGCAAGCTTTCCCACAGCTTCCTCTGGGTAGAATTGGGCAGAAATAGCAGAGTAGGCAGTGGCTTTTTCTTAGGCCTCCTGGTTACTAGCTTGGCAAGAACACTGCTCCCTGTTCCCCTTTCTTATTTTTAGAGTGTTCCTTTTTCCTTTCAGAGCAGAGGGTTCGGCCAGGGCCTGTCATTATGAAAGTGAGGTGAACCGCAGGAACTGGGTTCCCAGGAATGAGGGCGCAGGCACCGCAGCCAGCCTGGGGCTCAGAGCCTCCTTTCTCCCCCAGGGGGCTGGTTTTCCTGTGAAAGCGAGACTTCCTCCAATTAACACTCACACAGCTGCGGATTGCAGGCACTTTTACTCTCTGTCCGCTGGAGAAAATATACCTTTTGTCTTGATTCTTTTTTGCAAATAATTTACTACGGGGCCGGACCGCAAAGCGCAGCGCTCAGCGATCTTGAGGGTAAGGCGGACCACTTTCTCTGGTTTCTTATGGTGACCCACCAAATATTTTTCTGTGGCTTCAGCAAAGGACAGGGTTTCCCTCTTCTATAAATGGGCCGAAAGAGGAGTGTATCCTTTACAGGGCTTTGGGATTCCTGAAGGAGAAATTTGTTCCAATGTGGAGGTTTGGACCGGACTAAGTTATTTGCAGGGACTTAAAAGAGAGAGAGAGAGAGAGAGAGAGAGAGAGAGAGAAAGAGAGAGCCAGCCAGCCAGCTGGCTGATCAGTTACCTAGCTGATACCACGGTCAGCCTGGAGATACATGGTGCAGTCCAATGTATGAGCTGTTCTAGACACCAACATACAGCAGAGTGACATTTCTCCACTTTCATTGGGAGAAGAGAGAATTTTACCTTTTCTGGGGGGGAGGGGATACTTTTATTATTATTTTTATACTTTTGTTGGTGCATTATAGTCTCATGTCATGATGCAGTTCACAGTGATTGTGACATACATGCACACACTATCATTTGGCGGGCTTTCCCCCAGCTCCTTCCCCAGCGATTGACATTGGCATTCTCACAGATGGACAGAATGTCATCGATGGAAGTGATTCCCTCATTGATCCTCCCTATCCCCCCTCCCCTTCCCTTTCTTTCCCTTAGACCACCTCCCTGGCTCCATTGCAATTTCTCCTCTGCTGTCTGAAACCCCTCTGGTATCCCGATTACTCCCTAGCTTCCTTCCGCGTATGAGAGAAAACATGTGACCCTTTACTTTCTCTGACTAGCTAATCTCATTTAACATAATGTTCTCCAGGTCCATCCATTTTCCTGCAAAGGACATTCATTATTTTGTTCTTCTTTATTGCTGAATAGAATTCCATTGAGTGCATATCCCATGACTTTGTATAGATTACAAAATTATAAGGGTGGTGTATTTTTTCACTTGAGAAAAAAACATTTTTCTTCGGGGCAAACTAAGCAAAATCCACACATCCATTTTTATTTAAATTAAAATGTAATGTTCCCTTTCTTTTCTTCTTTCCCTCCTGTACAAGGGATTGAACAGGGGCATTCTACCTCTGAGCTACACCCCCAGCCCTTTTTATTTCTTATTTCGAAACAGGGTCTTGCTTAGTTGCTGAGGCTGGCCTCCAATTTGCGATCCTCCCATCTCAGCCTACAGCTCTGGGTCACTGCAGCAGGCCAGAAGGCTCCCTTCACAACGCCCTTGGTTTCTGTAGCTAGGTGTGCAGCCGAGGGCCTGGACAGTTGGCCTTGATTTTTCCGTCTAGCTGGAGCTCCATTGCTTCTTTGAAAACATTCTGTCTCCTTACTGCCGCCTCAGTCTCGTAAGGTATTGGAGGACCGTCAGAGAAGCCGTAGCAGAGAGCTGTGAAATTCTAAATATCTGATGTTCTGCCTGGCCCAGGGTGAAGAATGTGTTTTTCTGTGCAGGAATAAACAAGATCATTTAGCATCAAGATACCAGGCTACTGTGTCTCTGCCTTCTGGTGGCTGGGGGATGTAGTTCCATAGGCACCTGGTATTAGGTTTTAAAATACGGCTGTCACTGGGGTCTCTTGTGCTTTAAAAGTGTGTGCTTTCTCACAAGAGAAGCTGCGTAGCTCACGCCACTGAATTGATTTGACTGGTTGGAGACAGGGTGCGCATAGACGCTATTAGACCCCTAGTTTTACTTTGTGATGATCCTTTGTGATGATTCTACTCAAGAGGATATGCTAAAAGAAACAGATTATACTTTTCCCTTCTACGTTTTCTTAGTAGGTTGCATGTCTACTAAAATTTTATAAACGTGGGTGACATTCATGGTTGCTGAGGTTGACAACAATTCCTATGACCAGCACCTCGCTTTCCAAAGCCCGGTGCTTTGATAGACTCCTTCTAGTTTTGCAGAATATGATTATCGGTGCTGATAGGAGAATTGCAGCTCTCTTCAGTTCCCTGATGGGGAACAGACTTGAAGTCACTGAAGTTCAGATCTGGGGAACAGAAAGATGAAGAGCATCAGGGAAACCAAGAAGTAGCGGTCCCTAGGGCCAGGTTGTGAATGCCCACCTTGTCCTGGGGACACACCGTCCACCGCGGCAGCTCCCACCTCACAGAAGCCGGGCGTGTCACCAGATGTTGCACGCGTTGTGGCTTTGGGAGAGCAGTGCGGAGCCCCATGCACCACCACTTGATAGCAATATGGCCAGCGAGGGTGTGGGCCTAGAGAAGCCTCTTTTTTTTTTCTCAGCTGTAACATGGCGAATAATGATCATCCCTTCCTCTTAAGATCAATATGGAGAGTAAATCAGGCGACACGTGTAAAAAATTGAGCCCACAGTAGGTACTCATAAACACTCGTCGTTATTAGAACGAGGCTCCATTCACTTAAATATTTAATGTTATATATTCTAAATATCAAAACCTGCAGAGCCCCTTATAAGTTCACTGCACTCATCCAAAAAGATTACTAAATGTCTACTACAGTGTCAGGCTCTGGGCTGGGCCCTTTGAGAACAGAAATATGAATAAGAAGGAATTCTCCCACTTGAACGGTGTGCATGTTTGTGTGGGAGTGTGTGTGTGTGTGTGTGTGTGTGTGTGTGTGTGTGTGTGTGTGTGTGTAGCAGAATGTAAGCAATGTGCAGTGGGAATAAAGAAGGTGGAAGAAGTAAACCTGCCATGGTGGTGCACGCTCGTAATCCCAGTACTTGGGAAGCTGAGACAGGGGGATTGCAGGTTTGCGGCCAGCCTCAGCAACTTAGTGAGGCCCTCTGCAACTTAATGAGACCCTGTTTCATAATAAAGAATAAAAAATAGGGCTGAGGGTATAGCTGGGAAGTAGAATGTCCCTGGATGCAATCCCAATAACAACAACAACACACACACACACACACACACACACACACACACATACACACACACACACACACACACACACTATGGAAGAAGTAAAGAAGTTTGTGGTATATTATTTTTTTTTTGTGGTACTGAGGATTGAACCCAGGGGGCATTCTACTTCTGAGCTACACCCCCAGTTCTTTTTTAATTTTTTGGTTTTGTTTTATTTTGAAGCAAGGCCTCACTAGGATGCTGAGAGTCTCACTACACTGCTGAGGCTGGCCTAGAACCTGTGATCCTCATGTCTCAGTTTCCCAAGTACTGGGATTACAGGCATGCGCCACCACGCCTGGCAGGTAGTGTATTATTTCGCTGTATATCTTCTCTTCTTGGCATTGGCCTTTCATTTCTTATTTGTCCTTGGAGAGTTTCTCTGGATTCTGAGCTATTCCAGTGACATTTTATAACTCTTGTTCTCCCTGAATAGAGGCCAGCCCCACACCTGGGCTCGGGAGGTCTATGGACCTTTGACTATCCCCATCTCCACCGCATCTTAACTTCTGCTACCTCTGCACACATGGGACAGGCTGCCCTAGAGGGTGCGGCTCATCACAAGCATTTCTGAGCGCACCAGTGACTAAGGAGAAGAACAGCTTTTTCTTATTGAAAACGCTTATCAAAAAAAATTTTTTTTAGCTGGGTGAGATGGTGCATGCTTGTAATCCCAATACTTGGGAGGCTGAGACCGGAGGATCTGAGTTTGTGGACAGCCTCAGCTACTTAGTGAGGCTCTCCAAAAGTTAGTGAGGCCCTGTTTCAAAATAAAGAATAAAAAATAGGGCTGGGGGTATAGCTCAAATGTAGAATGTCCCTGGGTTCAATCCCCAGTACTTAAAAAAAAAAAAAAATTCTTGCTAGGCATAATGGTGCATGCCAGTAATCCCAATACTTGGGAGGCCAAGACAAGATGGTCACAGGTTCAAGGCCAGCCTCAGCAACTTAGTGAGAACCTCCACAAAGTAGTGAGATCCTGTTTCAAAACAAAAAATATAGCCAGGTGTGGTGGCACATGCTTGGTTTGTCATCCCAGTGCTTGGGAGTCTGAGACAGGAGGATCACAGGTTTGTGGCCAGCCTCAGCTACTTAGTGAGGCCTTCCACAACTTAGTGAGACTCTGTTTCGAAATAAAGAATGAAAAATGGGGCTGGGGGTGTGGCTCAGAGGTAGAATGCCCCTAGGTTCAATCTCCAGTACCGCAAAAAAAAAAAAAAAAAAAAAAAAAAGTGGTAGCTCAAAAGTAGAATGCCCCTGGGTTCAATCCCCAATACCCCAACTCTCTGCCAAAAACCACAAATTATTTTTTTCTTAAAGTCTCTGCTTTATGAAGGCAGAGCAGAAACACACCTCCTTCCGGGGAACTTTCCATCGTCTGCCAGCTGTGGTTTCTCATTTGGTGGGGCTCTCTGGTCTCCTGTAAAAATGCACTGGGTTCTTAGACTTCTCTCTCTCTGGTAATCTCCGCTACTCTCTTACCTGTATGCTCCTTTTCTTGCTTTTAAAAATAGCCTGATGAGCTGGGCGTGGTGGCGCACGCTTGTAATCCCAGCATTCGGGAGGCTGAGACTGGAGGATCGAGGTTCGCGACCAGCCTCAGCTAAGTAGTGAGGCCTCCGCAACTTAGTGAGACTCTGTTTCAAAATAAAGAATAGAGCCGGGCGTGGTGGCGCACGCTTGTAATCCCAGCATTTGGGAGGCTGAGACCGGAGGATCCGGGTTCGCGGCCAGCCTCAGCTACCTAAGTGAGGCACTCCGCAACTTAGTGAGACCCGGTTTCAAAATAAAGAATAAAAAATAGGGCTGGGGGTATAGCTCGGAGGTAGAATGCCTCTGAGTTCAATCCCCA